>JAKTWR010000077.1:0-39882 GCA_030582415.1 Wickerhamiella vanderwaltii | reverse complement strand
CCCCTCCTGGGTGCAAATGGTTTTATTAATATTTAAATAAGTAGTTCAACAGTTTTTAGTGGTCTGGACGAGTACCATCACACTAAATCGCCGCACTATCGACGGTTGAAAATAAAACTTCTTCATTAATTAATTACTTGCTCACTACGCTACACAGGTTTTATGCGTCGCCCACGGGCGCTAGTGAAGATAGAATAAATACAAGCCATAGCCAGGCTATTTTTTCATTTCTTTTTAAAGGTGGGAACGCTCAACTCTATCAGTTCCTTTCAAAAGTGAGAAAGTAATCCTCTAATTGGGGGCAGGGCCGGCGGCGGTAGCCGGATTACCAGCCGCCCTCGCTATAACCACCACCGTAGCCACCACCGTAGTAGCCACCACCTCCACCGCCTTGGCGACGGAAGTCGCGAGTCTGGAAGCGACCACGTCCACCACCACGACCACGGCCGGTGTGGGCAGAGCGAGAAGTCTCTTCGAGGAAAGCAGGTACCTCCTGGTTCGCTTCCTTCAAGATATCCATCATCGAACGAGCAATGCCCGCGTTACCACGGTTGAAGAACGCAGTAGCCATACCAGTATTACCGGCACGACCAGTACGACCAATCCGGTGAACATAGTCATCGATATCAGTAGGTAAATCATAGTTGATAACATGAGTGACATTGGGGATATCGAGACCACGAGCGGCAACAGCAGTAGCAACCATAATCGGGGTACGACCGGTACGGAAAGTATTGAGGGCATACTCACGCTCGTACTGTGTACGGTCACCGTGGATACTAGTGGCAGAAATGCCCTGGTGGTGGAGGAAGTCGCTCAACTGATCAGCCATACGCTTGGTTTCAACAAATACAAGTACAAGTCCCTCGGGAGTACTGGGCAAAAGATCAAGAAGGGTCGAGCGCTTATCTTCATCCTCAACGTAGGTAATCACCTGAGTAATGTTTTCACTGGTGGAACCAACGCGACCAACAGTAAGGAAAACATACGACTTGAGGAAATCTTGGGCAAGATCCTGGATCTCGTGAGGGAAAGTGGCACTAAACATAAGGGTTTGGCGCTCCTCAACATCAGGCATACCTTCGGCTTGCACAATCCGACGGATTTGGGGCTCAAAACCCATATCCAACATACGGTCAGCCTCGTCAAGAACAAGATATTGGATGTTGGCAAGCGAGATGTATCCACGATCGAGCATATCAACAAGACGGCCAGGAGTAGCAATCAAAAGGTTGCAACCGCGGCGAATCTCGCTAAGCTGAGCGCGGATATCAGCACCACCATAAACGACGCATGGACGAGCCCAACCACGGTAAGCAAACTTGGAAGCCTCATCGAAAATTTGCGACACCAATTCACGAGTAGGAGCCAACACAAGTGCCTGGGGGTAAGCAGTGCTGGGTCTCATGAGAGTACGGTTCTTGCCGGGGCCCTTGAGGAATAACTCACTCAAAATGGGGAAAAGGAAACCACCGGTCTTACCGGAACCAGTTTGAGCACAAGCCATAAGGTCACGTTGAGCGGCAACAATAGGGATCGAGTACTTTTGCACCGGAGTGGGGCGAGTATAATGTGCCAATTCAATGTTTTCAAGCAATAGGGGCGCAATAGGGGGCGACTCAAACTTGTTGACGGGCTCGGGAATATCGTCACCAGTGGCTTCAACGGGGATTTCATCATAGTTATCAAAGTTGATACCGGTGCTCTGGCGCTCTTCGCCGGGAGGACCATACAGCTTGTTCTCAATGCCAGCGTCACGCTCGGCCGGTTCGTGGCCATCACGGCCCCAAGAACCATAGCCACGAGCGCGACCGCGCACGTTTCCGCCACGAGCGTTGCCGCCACGGGGCCCGCGGCTGTTGTAACGGTCACGGCCATATCCATAGTCACGGTTACCCTGCGAAGCATAAGAGTCTCTGGCAGGAGGGGCGTAGGACTTGGCGTTGATCCGGTGGGGAGGAACATAAGCCTTCTTGGGCTGCTGCTCCCCGTCGATACTGAGGTTTTGGACGTCTCCTGAAAGGTCAGTCATGATGAAAGGATTTTCGCTTACTCATGCGCTCCTTTATGGGTCAACCGTGCGTTTGCGGCCGGCCAGGGGGTTAGATCTGCGCCGAATATTCTATAGATTCTGTTTAGGATTTTTAATCTATTATAATGACTAGTTAAATAGTGAATAGTCGGTGTGTATGCAGTGTACTCGAGGACCCGCCTTTGTCGAGGAAAGAAGGCCCCACCCTACTCTCGCCCACATATACGGGCGTTAAATCTCACGGCATTTCCAGTTTACACCATCGAGCAACGGCAAAGATGCACCCAAGCACCAGCCAAGTTCATTGTTGTTGATCTTCTTGGCAATGCGAACCTCACGGTTCGAGTGGATATCATAGCCAGTATGTAACAACGAGTACATATAGTTCAGATGCAAGCACCACTGAGGGTTTTTCTCGAGCGTACTTATGGCACCATCGACGCCGGCAAATGCACTGTATGCATCAGGTCCCGCGCAGACTTTATTGGTGAGATCCTTGAGGTCATCAAGGCTAAACGAACTGGGCATACCAAGGGGGAAAGTGCGGTCGTAAAAGAATGAAAACACATACATGTCGCTATCACGGGGGAACGCATCGAAGAATTTTGGTTGGTGAACTCCACCAAATGCACAGGGAGGGTTGGCACAAGTAGCATCTTTTTCAAGGATCTTCTCGGCCAAATAACGGCATTGCAAAGGACTAGCGACATCGGGGCCTTCAAATGTCAACTCCTTTTCAACTGTGACGGGGCCCTCAACAGTGGTAGTACCATCACGTACAGGAGTCTTGACCGACCAACTAGAATTAGGCGGCAAACAAGGAGAAATAATCTTGTCGGGGATTGCTGCGTTTTTAATCTGGGACTCGGCAATAAGCCCGTTCAATTTAGAAGTAGCTTCGTTAAGTCCATAGCCAAGATAAGAATGCTGATAAAGAACAAAGTCTCGGCCACCAAAACTGAGCTCAAACCGATGATCACCAGCACTTAGTTGAGATCCATCAGTAAACGTCGGCTCGAATACAATCTGGGTCGAGCCACCGCCCAAATCAAACACAGCAACAGTGGGGGTTTTCTTGGAGCTTCCGATCTTCTCCAAGAGATAATTCGCGGTAACCCACGCATAAACACCCTCGTCCTCACCGGGCATAATGCTCACACCATCCTCAACAAGGGCAAATGGGTAATTGTCCGTCAAGTGTTTGCTAACTGCTTCAAGGATAGCAGATGAGCCGAGGTCTCCCAGTTTACGCAACCCAGCAGTCGCCTTTACTGCAATAGGAGTACATTTGCGAACATTTTCCGGTACAGTTGCAAGTGCCAAATCGAGTAACGGATCAAGCGAGTGTGCAGCAGCAACAGGATCAGATGCAAAGCTACTAAGCCCCGGTTCAAGCATTTTAAACTCTTCCTTGACGAGTCTGGGCATCTCCAAGCAGTTGTTGAACTCATAAATATGGACACGTGAGCCACTGGAGCCTGCATCGAGCATTACCACGTATTGAGTAACTGGACGGTTTCCGTCGTAAGATTTCGAGCAACTAAACGAATCAACTGGATCGTTACCAGTAGATTTACCGGCGTTACCAATACTCGACTTGTGGGATACAGCATTTCCAGGCGTCTCATACTGGAACAACAGCCACAATAGACCGAGACCGGCAATAACACCGATAATCAGCCTCATTACACGAGGAGGAGGTAATTTATTCATTTTCTTTTGTTTATAGTGTGCGTTATCAACGTCTGAAACTGGTAACGACTCAGCTTTAGAAAACATGATTAAGCGACGCGTGGTTAATTCCAAAAACGACCGTATTCTGCCAGCTGGTGCACCGTGCTTTTTCTTTTTTTTTTTTCCTTTTTTTCTTTAAATGAGTCGAGTAATCATCTCTTATTGTTGTAGAGATTTTGCCATTTTCTCGACACTTTTGCCGGCAGCTGTTGACTCCCCCACCCTGAACTGCACCTGTTGCCTCTAGTGCTTAAATTGCTGCATGTCGCCCCGCTAATAAACATCCCGAGACTGCCGATCCATGCGTCTATAAAGTCAATGATTTAGCATTGTGGCTGTACATTTACAAAATGCAAGGTATCATTGGCGTCATTCTGTATATTCCGTGGGCGATCATCGGCACTGCATATTTTGCTCTACTTTGGATTATATTTGCGTTGCCTTTACACATCATTCAATTGATTCTTTTAATCGTTTATTATATCAAGCAATTCCTCGGTTTGCACCAGTGATTTAGCCTATATCGTGGGTGCGTAGATGGATACGTCACATCTTTGAGCAGGCTAAATTGCTCGCTGTGCAGTAGGCCTCGAGTAGCAGCCCAATACCATGATGCGCACACTAGGCCTTAATCAACTAATATCAAGTACTGATCTATATAATAACGCTGCCAAATTAACCTTCGAGGACCCACTGACCGATTGGACCCACAATTATGCACTCGTTTGTATAAATCATCCCAGGTCACGCACATAGATCCTACGCACATTAATGCCTCTGGAACGCACTGTAGTCACAAACTCACAGCTAAAATCTGCCATCAATGAACCCAACTTTGGAAACGACTACAATAGTTACTATCATGTGTCGGGTGTGCTGCCCCAGGAACATATCACCAACCAGGAGGACCCTTACAGAGGGTACCCGAAACTCCAAAAACTTCATGAACTCAAGAAAAAGCACCAGGAAAAGTATGCTAGTCCCGTAGTCGGATATCGCTGTACCCCGGACAATATGGGGCCCACCCTCAAGTCCTGGGTATCTAGCCGCGTCCAGTTTGATGTTATCATGGTTGGTGGTTGTGCTACTGAGTTTTCTAAAGAGAATTTAGCCCAGCTTCCTCTCGACAAGCTGGGACCCCGCCCAAGCCTATTGTTTCTGTGGGTCCCTTCATGGAAACTCGATGATGGCCGCGAGTTACTGGAGAAATGGGGATATCGGCGTAGTGAAGACATTGTTTTTGCAACCAAGTCGGCAGATTCTATCTATAGCCCTCCTAGAACTCAAGCAACTTGTGGATTAGTGTTTACTACTACTACTTGGCACTGCTTTATGGGACTCAAGGGCACTCTGCGGCGTAGTGATGATTCGCACTTGATTAACTGCAATGTCGATACCGATGTAATTCTTGAGACGGTCCGGTCCCGACCAAATATCGTGCCCGAGCAGATCTATGAAGTGATTGAGCGGTTCACGTCCATGAATCGCAAGATCCATATTGTTCCTTTCCACAGTCCCGAACAACTGCCGGTGCGGCTTCGTCCCGGCTGGGTGATGGTTACCCCCGATACTATGCTGTCGAATTTCGAGATGAGTGAATACATGGCTCGTAGCTGTATTCCCGTGGAGGCATCGATTGATAATCTGCGGCCAAAGACGCCTAGAAAGTGACGATCATGTCTTTGTCGTGCACCTAGTGTTGCCTATAGGATATATCAGTGGTTATCTATTGCGTCCCAAAGATTGAAATAGCGATAGTGGACCGTCCGTTATACATCTTGCGTTAAGAAAAAGTAATTATTGTAATAGGTAAATTCGTTTCTCATATCAGATAAATAGAGTAAGTACAAGCTGGTAACAACAAGCTGGTGGGATGCTGGGCGCTACTTTAATGCTCCCAGCCACCCTTCATCCCCATCATTGCCCTTCTAGCCTTTTGTTGGGCTGGAGCATCTTGTCGTCTAAACTTTGCCGATTGATTAGCCATAAATTTCTTGTCCACAGGAATATTGTTTGTGTTTGTAAGTTCTTGGAGCAGCAGAATCATATCCTCAGGTGTCCGTCCTTGAGATGCCACATCTTCGATATGACGGCGGTGTTTATAGACCCAGGTATCACGATACGCCGCAGGGAGCGATTTAACTGCGGCTGGAGGATGGTTGTGGGTAAAGTGGCCGCCACATAACTCGAATTTGTCCACTACCGATGGATTACCACCGTCCCTCCGGTAAGAATAGTTTCTGTATTTTCTGACAAAGTCAAGGTAATATTTACACACTGGTTCGTCTTTACCGGGTAGAGTCGATTGCCGTCTTTCCTCCCTTGGCAGAGGTCTTCTGGCCGTTTTTGCCTTGCCCGAGTGCATCGCGTACGCTTTAGTCTAAAGTGAGTAACCATTTCAGGAACAAGTGGGGCCGATTTAGTCGATGAAGCGAGTCTCACCGCAAACCCCTTTTGTCCAAACTTTTCGTTAAGAGCATGCTTTACTCTGATGTGGGCCTCGGCGTCCCGAGTAGCTTTATACATACGCTCTTTATGACCAAGTTCGTATGAAAACAACGTCACGGGGGTGTTATCGGCAGCATTTTCCTCGACAGCGGCACTACTTTTGGCGGTTGACGACGCGTCTGGGGTCGGCTACAGGGCCGCGTCATCGTCGCTATCGTCACTCATTCCATCGGATGAACTAGATGAACCGACATAGTTGTCGTAAAAGTGCTGCCCGAGTTCAGGCAGCGGTGGAATTCGTCTCATCATCTCGGCTGCGGCAGCTGCGTTGGGTCGGTTGACGATCATGAGAGAGTCAAGGGGAAGAGAGTTGTATATCTTTTGGCACTGGGGTTGCAGTTGTTAGTCGCTTAAATTTTTCTTCTATATTTTGTTTATATTTTACATCAGTTTGATATTAAAAAAAGAAAATAAAGTCATCAACGACAAGCGAGCAACACACATCTAGAGCCATTTCTGCGACGCGTGCTTTTTGAGCGGGTACTGGATACCACCCATATTAGGAATATACTCGGCACGGTGCACAGCGTTGAGGTTCTTTCTCAAGACGATTTGGAAGCAAGTAGCCGATCCCTGACGAGAAACAATCGTCGAGTAACTCAAAAAGTACGCCCAGATACGGAACCATTTTTCACCGTACTTGGCAACAACTTTTTCACGGTTACCCATCCAGTTGCGATACCAGTTCCAGATAGTAGCGCTATAACCAACACCAACCGTATCAATAGAAGTAATTTCAAATCCAGTGGCTTCCAATTGATCGACGGTCCAACCAAGAGGAGTAGAAGCATCAGCACCAGGGAAGATATACTTGTTCATGAAAAGACCCCAAATAAGGTCCTCGTACTGCCAGGATTTACGCAACCCAGAGTACTGCATGAAGAAAACTCCATCGTCATCGAGCATATCGTAGATTTGCTGCAAAAAGCTCTTAAAGTTACGAATACCAACGTGCTCGCTCATTTCCAAACTAGTAATACGCTTGTACTTTTGAGGAGGCACAGGAGCATCACGATAATCACAAACAATCACCTTGGATTGAGTATCGGGAGTACCATCGCTGGCAAGGCCATTCATACCCCATTCAACCTGTTTAGGACTAAGGGTTACACCAGTAACTTTAGCACCGTAAACTTTGGAGAAGTAACGGGTCAAAGTACCCCAACCGCATCCAATATCAAGACACAAATCACCTTCCTGAACACCAACCTTTTCGGCAACAATACGGAGTTTATTATCCTGCAATTCCTCTAAAGTCTCTTCTTTAGTAGGATCACTAATGATACCCGAAGTATAAATCATACGAGGACCAAGGAACCAGCTGTAAAAATCGTTACCACGGTCATAGTTTTCACGAACCTGCTCTTCATCTTGACCTCTAGTGTGGAAAATCACCTCAGGAATCATACCAGTAAGGAAGAACTTGAAAAGGCCGCGAGTAAAGCTAAACTTTGCCCAATCGTGGCGCTCCTCCATAACGTCAAGCACATCACCCTTGAAGTCAACTTGGCCATCAAAGTACAACTCTTGGAAAACTTCCATGGGGATTTTACCATTATACTTTTCTCTGAGAGCTGGGTCTTTAAACTTGAGATAATGATCAATTCCCCGGTTCGGCAGCTTGCAATTCTCGTTAATACGAGGACTAAAGTTGGAAGCAAAAGTCCAATATGCCATCAACAGGGGGATTGCAAACAAAATGGCGAAGAAGGTAAAAACATAGCAGCCACCACCAAGCTTACGAGTTACCAGAAATGGCGCTCCGATCAAAAGACCAAACAAAATCATGTTGGAGAACGACTTGGCACCAGCACCTTCGGCAATCAAAGTACCGTTTTTAATGGCAGGAAAGTCAGTTGTACGCACTCCAGTGGCCTTACTTGCCGCAGGTTGGGCGGGAGCCTTTGGAGTCTCGATGAAGTCCATTATGTCTTGGGTGACAAAATTACACGTCCTGACACGTTTCGCGAACTACGAGGCAGATGACCGCGGGTTAGGGTTTTGGGACATTGGGTGTGTGTCGGTACCCTCGGTCCCCGGGGCTTAGGCCCGACCCTCCCAGTTAAGCCCCTTTTGATATGCTCTAGATAGTTGACTACTATGGTCGAGGCTTTGATGTGGGCTTTTGTGTAGGCTTTTATGTAGGATTAGGATTTTTCAATGTAGAGAGACTCGCATGCAAGTTATACCACGCTCATGATGACAATTAGTTTACATTTGGAATAAATCAAATGGTATGTACCTATGCTCGTTTATTTGTATCTCTCATATCTCGTTGCGATCGTTGAACGGCCGCCTCGAGCTCATCTTCTTCAAGACGCACCAACCGTCTATATCTAGCATAACAAGCAGTAGCGGCGATTTCTCCCTCCTTATCCCCGACAGTGTGGCTAAATCGCTTGGCAATTACCTGCCACATCGCCCGCTGATGCTCACTTACAAGGTTACGGATCGCTTGGTCCTCTTCAGCGCTCCATTCCCGGGTATAACTTCGTACTTGGTCTTTTAACGACACAGAGTAATGAACTTGAAGCCCCTTTTCACTGCGATGAGGCATGAAATTAGATGCAATGATGGACCAACTCAACCCCCCCGTGAATCGTAACTTTAGAATCCGTTCATCTTCCTCGAGGGTAAACTTATTGCGCGCTACTGGCCCTAGCCGTGATGGTTGCTCTGAGGTAGCCTTGGTTCTTTGCCCTGATACCTTGGTAGTCTTTTTTGTGGAAGACTTTGTCTGAGCTGGCGGTGTCGTGTCAGTACTAGTACTGCTTGCTGGTACATCGAGCCAGTTAAATTCTTGCTGTTGCCGCATAAATGGGGCCGTCGATAATGGTCCAGGAACACCGGCAGAGCCAGGAGGAGTAGTAGTATTGGGGGGAGGAACAAACGCACCATGGGGAGGTATAAATAGCGGCCGACTAGGCATTCGCCGCAGTCTATTGCTTCTTTTAACAACCTTGTAGCCGGAATTCTGCGGTATCTGCGATGGAAATTCGGCTTCTGCCGGTATAAAGTACCCCTGGTTGTCGTAGCCATAGTCAAGGTCGTAGATTTCTTCAGCAGTGGTGGGATAAATATTAGGTGTATAGGCCGCTTCCTGGGGTGGAACCACCGGCTGCAATGACCTGATAAACTCGTCGTTTTTGGCGTCCGGCTCCTGGGAGTCCCATCGTTCTTCATTAGAATTATGGTCTGAATCACCATACCGTTTCGCCATCGCCACGCAAGATTATGACGCGTGGCATTGACCACGGGGACTTTTTGTAGTTATTTACCAAAATGTCTCAGATGCTTTGAGCATTTAATATCATGCATATCTCTGTGATCTCTATATCTTTTTTATTTTCCTCCCCACCTTTGGCCTGTCTGCTTATAATTAAACGGCTCGGGGTAAACACCCCAAAGCCGCTAATCGCAACCGGTCGCAGGAATATATATATAGCAGTCAAAAAAGCCTGCACTGATGGCAGCCTATACCGTGGTAACCCAGTACGTCTTACTATCGGCAATGCATGTTCCGGTAAACACCACGCTCATATGTACGGCCCTACAGATATGCAAGCATGTCTCAAAGCGAACATGGACTCACAAATGCAGGCACAAGGGGTGATCTCCAAGGGGTGAATAAAACTACGATACCACTAGAGGGCAGTCTACGGGCCTATTTGTCAAGTGTAGTCAATGGTCGATCGTAGCCATGTGGTGCTTTATCCTGCAAAATCAACGACTCTCGCCAAAGATACCCGTTTAGCAGAGATGACCAAGAAATTCACAGGCTATACATGCGCCATGTGCTTAGTGGGCCGGCAGCTTAGGGACCAGAAACCGGGGAAACGATAAGTTCAAACAGCATCACCCTGCATAATCTGCACAGCCCATAAATCCTTATTTAGCAGAGCATTGCATAGATGGTGGGGCGTTGAGTTCTAGACTGGACCACTCCTAGAACCCGGGGAAAACTTGCGCAGGCGGCGATTTGAGTTGGCCACAGTAGGGGTGGCCCAGACCGATAATCTTGTGATCCACACCCCAATGCCCTGCCCTTTCGCGTATGGTTGTTAGACATACATAAGCAGTCGATCCCTAATTAGGAAACTCGTTCACACCGCAGGGTCTAAAGGAGGAATGCAAGTGGCCAAAAAGTAATGCAGGTCCCTCCAGTAGCCAGGCTGAAGGCAGGTATCATTATGGGTTCCATTGGGGTACGACTTGAACGATTTGTGGAGTGATGGACACAATTCGTATAGTTTGCGAAAGTGCTGAGGGGGCACCAGCTCGTCCTTTTCGCCCCCGACGAATAAAACAGCCGCGTCTGGGTCGATCGTCTCGATCGTCTTGAACGATTCCCACCGCTCAGTTAATAGGAATTGTACCGGTCTAGCAATAGGAATGACCGTGGGGATAAGCTTTGCAATGCTCAGGAATGAATTTTCGATAATCAACCCCTTGATCAACGGCTTGGCAATGGACGCCATGTAGATTGCAACCGCTCCACCAAGCGATCGTCCATACAGGACTATAGATGTATCTCTAAGGACACTATGGCTCGAAATATAGTCAACAACTGTTTTTGCGTCTATACGAATACCCTTTTCGGACGGAGAACCCGTAGATCGGCCATAGCCTCTGTAGCTAACCGTCAAGACGTTTACACCGATCTCCTTGTGGAACAATTGGGCCAGCGGCAACGAGTGGCCAATATTTCCCGCATTAGGTCCAAGCATCACTACAGTCTTCTTTGCTCCTTCCAATGGAATGTAGTATGCGTGCAATTTGCAGCCATCGGAGGTGTCGAGCCAGATCTCCTCGAATGGCAGGTTGTAGGAACCAGGATGGTCTACTTCGGTCCTACTATCTTCAGGGAAGTTGCTAGGATAAATTAAAAAACCTTGCAGTTTGTGGATTCCATAGTAAAGCAGTCCTGCTCCAGCGGTGGCAGCGTATATCCAGCTCATGTCAGCGTAGGAGCAGAGTCTTTGTGCAAAGATAGGCTTTTTTGGCCCTACATTAAGACATAGTTGTTGATTGATGCACTGTTTGATTTTTTAGTTAGGGTTGCCGAATGCGGCCAGCTTTGGGTTAGTTTGGCACAGGTCTCAGAGTTTTTGGTTATTATCTCGAGTTTTTCTGCAAGCTGCTCGAAATCCGTATGCAGCTGCTTCATATCTGAATGGAGTTTATCGATAGTTTTGGGGGTCATTGAGTAAAGGTGGATGGATTTATGTAGCTTTTACAACATTTTGTTTGTAGTGGAAATGGTGCTGGTTCTGGGTATGTGATAATGTAAAGTGTTGATTGTATGGTGAAAAATCTAGGGCAACCTAGGCAAAGGGCTGCACGAAGAGGGAAAGTGAGTAGATATTTAATTGTAAACTTTCACCTATATAATACCTCTAATCCTAGTACTAGCTGCATTTACAGTCGCTAATTTATTATAGTCTCATATGACCTATGGGAGCAAGTTGGCACTCATATCAAGTTCTCTTTGTACAACCATAAACACATGAAATATAAACGACATAAAAACAAGCTACTCACAATAGTCAAGATTCGATATATTTACACAATTAAATGTACACAAGCGCTCCTCGCAATATTGATCATGTTAAGGTTGGCCACCACCACATGTCACATGGCAGGTGTTCACATCGAGTTTCGAATAAACAACGGCATAACGGCGGCAAATACCACAGGGGAGCAAGCATATAATAGTATGAGACCACCGGACATTACTTGCCCCGCACTGCCAAGCGCTTGTCAGGGGCTCAAAAAATGGTGAACCTGAATTCGTGCAAGACAAAAACCTCTAGATAATAAGCAATATACAAAATATCTCGGAACAAATCGCAAAAATCGCTCAAAAGACGCAGATCGCAATACAACCGCAATTTAGCAATTGCTGTTTGCACCTGCAGGTACCGTTTAAAGTGTGCATTAGAGAATATGCATGTGGGCAGAGATTCCCATGTGGTGTAGTTCAAACCCAAAGCTGCATCGAGGGCCGAAGATAGGCTGAGCAATGCCAAGTGAATTGGCGGCATGCCCGAGCCGCTGAGGCGACTTGACCCCTGCGTTTATGCTGGGCTGTGCACAGGGACCCCAGCCTCGTTACTGAGTGTGTTTCCCGGGAGATTATTCGCGGCGGTTTTTTCTTTTTTTCCCTCCCCCTGGCGTCAATTACGCTAGTGCATGCAATACATACCAAACCTAAACCATAGTGCCTAAATCTAACTTTAAAGATCGTGCAACCATTTGTGAGTAAATTGGCTGCTTAACCTTAAATGAACTCGTTGTATAAATGCAATGGTGATCGAATGGCGATCATCGCAGTTTGAAAGAGCATCATGAAGACCCCTATTATTGCCCTAATCTCCTCCGTTACGGCCTTTAAGCACGCCGATTCCCATACTAATTCATCGGTGACCAACTCTACTTCGTATTCCAACAGTACCAGCAACGGGACCACTGGTCATGCCAACTCTAGCTCCACTGCCCACCATTCATCTGCAACTGCAAGTGCCAATATCGGTGCTGCCTTGGGAACGACTGCATTTGGCGTTGTGATTGGTAGCGTTGTTGCCCTATTTTTGTAGACAAGTCCAATAGTAATAGCGTTTCTAATAATACATTTTTTTTAAACATCTATGGAATCAACTGGCCATTTTGCGTTTAAATTAAACGCGAAACTATCGCTTTATTGTGAGGTAACGTTATCACGCAGACCAGACGGCTCCTCCTTGCTATGCACTCAGTGCATGCATCACGCATGATTGCCTGGGACCACAATCGTGCGGGGATAGCACAAAACTCTAGCCGATAAGTGTGAAATACATACCAGTTGATTGAAACAATGGACTAAGAACTAAGAGCCACCTTTTTTAGTAGAAGGCCGCTAATAATGCCAGAGATAAGCGCTCATAACCGTGCATATCCACCTGCATAGATATGCCGAGATTAAAAATACCGTTCCCGATTCGGAAGGAGGGGTTGTGATGGCCACCAGTAAACAAGTACAATGCCACGGCATATTATGGATTTAAATTATCTTATCGCGTTCAATCACAAAAGGGTATGCAATATATTCGATTTATAGTGCCTCTAACTCGCCCCACAACAAAAGTATATCCTCCGCCGCAAGCAAGGGGGCGCAGGTTGCCATTCCTCTGCAGATTGCATGACGCGTGCATGCATAGCAGCAGGGCCGCTGGTGAGACTATAAAAGAAGGGGCAATGGCCAATGTACACTCCATCCAACTAATGCAATTCTCCACTGTTTTCGTTGCTCTCGTCGCCTCTGTTGCCGCTCAAAACTCTTCTTCTAGCGATTCCAGCTCTAACGCTGCTCCCCAGGAATACGCTCCTCTCGCTGGTGCCGCCGCCGCCATTGGTGTTGCCGTTGCTGCTTTGATCTAAAAAGTGTTTTTATAACCACTTTGCTTGTCCTGTAGACTTGTAGTTTTATTTTTTGTTAATTTGCTTGAGTGCCAATTGATTGGTTTGTTAGCTTAGCCAAAGAGTTTGTATCTGTGCTCGTTGTATCACAACTCGACTTTGATTTCAGTATCAAGCATTCTCTATAGTTTATTTCTGGATCACCAGTCCAACTGGTGAACGATTAAAGTGTTTACAAATACTACAAAGGGTCTCCTGAGCGTCTACGGACTAAAAGTGCCCACAAAGTGTGTACAAAGTGTGTACAAAGTGCCTATAAAGTGCCTACAGAGCGTCTACAGACTGCCTACAAATTGCCTGCCTAGAAAGTGCCTAAAGCACTAGAGCGATATCGCAGGGGTTGAATCGATCGGTAAACAAATAAAACACGTCTGAAACCATCCCCTCTTTCCTATTCTACACATGCATCCCATTTGAGAATACGGCCGCAGTCTGACGCACCCAAACAAACACAAAAAGATATTTTCGGTTCCATTCCTCGGCTGCGACGCACTGCTACACGCAACGAAGCCCCCGATCGGGACAGACATTCTCGGTTACATAAGTGCAGTCCCTGCGGCGCACTACTTTTTTGGGAATATTCAGCGTCTAGGTGATCGCGACGATTACAAAGAAAAAAAGAGTCTATAATCTCCCAAAGGGTTTTGGGATAGTAAAAACGGGTAGAGGAACCCTAGGACAGCCGCAACCCTTTTTGACTCAGCATTGGATGGGCGCTGTGAGCTGTAAAATGGACGGCGCATTCGTGCAAAATCCCAAACGATTCAATATACGAGAAATTACCGCGCACGTGGTCGAAGATGAAGAGGACCCATGCGGACAGATTCTTCTAAAGGCCGAATTTGACAAGGAATCATCGCAGCCAATTCTATCCCGTCCTGATGGTCGCCCTGTTGAATATGTCGATATTCAAGGCATGATGATGCCAAAACTGCCGCAAAACGTGAAAATTGCCCTCAGATTCAGGCTTGCAGTGATGGTGACCCCCAGCTCACCCGTTTACAACGTTACATTTGTGACCGGCAACACTCGCCGTGAGGTCGACAGCTTTGTTGCCACAGAGCTGGTACAGAATGCAAATATTCAAAATGAAAAAAATGTTACCCTGCTCGGCGATTTTGCTGCTCGCAATGATGCTCCGGATATTATCTCCCACACATTTATTTATCCATTGCCGCTGCCGGGGCCTTATCCTGCTCCTATTCATTTTGTATTTTGCGAATATGATAAAAACAACCATTCTTTACAGCCATTGGGCCGCGGTAGCTTTTATTTCCCTGAAGGGGTCGACCAGCAGTCTCAATCGGCATCGTCGCCACTGGAGGCAATGAGTCCGTATGCTGCAATGAGCCCCCTACGGGATTTTATTTTGAGCCCAACTCGTGACCAAATTCCCAGCATCCCTCTCACTACCTCGCATCAACCACCAGTTGTTGCTCCACAGCAACCACAACCGCCAACTGCATCGCGAAATCTAGGGCCAATGTCTGGCCATTCGGAACAGTTTGAAGATGGTCCCCTGTTTCGGTCAAAGGTCAGTGCTATGGAACGGCGCAGCCCTTTTGTCAAAACACAAGTCAAACTAATGCTCAAGCGAGCGCTTGTACTGCACGATCAGCTTAAGGAGGCAGCCGATGCTATTAGGTGGTTCTCGAGCGGTGTCACCTCAGCGCCCCGATCAGAAATCCCTTCCCTTAGTATTCTTGGCCCACTTTTAACCGATCATAGCTATGGGCTCGGTGCCGCTCGTAACTTGATCCTTACAGTCTGTGCTGAATTTGCTGCCTTGGTGATTACTCCGCTACGGAATTTATATGAATTTGATATTAAACCACTCGAGTTTCGCAAAAAGGATTTTGAAGAAGAATCTTCTCAATATTACTCGTGGATGTCGCGGTACTTGAGCACTAAACGCGACCGTCGCGATAAAACGATCGAAAATGATGCTAAATATCTTGAGAAAAGACTTGCGTTTGAAACTTCTCGGTTTGACTATTATAATGCATTACTTGATGTACATGCGGGTAAGAAGATGCAGCATATTGCATACCAGTTGGCACTATTTTCTCAGCGGTGGACCGATCTCACTAATGGTGCAGCAGTTGAGAGCAATGCTGGCAATAAGAATACTATAATTGGACTTGTTGATGATCTTCGTCAGGCCACCAAGGACTGGGCCCGCTACGACCAGGAGCGCGAGGATCGCCGACGCCACTTGGAACGGTTTGCTGATCCCAACGCAACGTTTACTCTTTCTGACCAGACTCTGGATGAGGGCGATTTGGATGGTATGGAAGCGGTCCAAGATGAAGCTGCAACGCACAAGGAGGGTCTTTTATGGGCCCTCAGTCGACCAGGTGGTATTGCTGAGGCGCAAAACTTGAGCAAACAAGGTATCAAGTGGCACAAATATTGGATTGTCCAGGACGGAGGCAAGTTATGGGAGTATGCCAATTGGAAGCAAGGTATGGACCTCCATAATGAACCGATTGACCTCAAGGTAGCCCGCGTGCGGGAGGCGAATCCGGCCGATCGCCGGTTCTGTTTTGAAATAATTACTCCAAACTACAAACGCGTTTATCAAGCTACAAATGAGGAGGATCTCAAGTCATGGATCACTTATATCAATCGAGGCATCTCTTCCTCACTCGAAAACTTTAGCAGCAACTCGCCCAACTCGTCATCTATAAATGGATTCTCCCAGTCACAAGAACTTAATGTAATGAAACCTCGTGACACTATTGAGAAAATTGGCGAGAATATTGGTCGCAAATTGAGCCTGAAGACGGGCAGACGTCAACATACCCAGCAGCCACTGCTACCATCCCAGCCATCTCAGCAACAACAACAGCAGACACAGCAACTATCACAGCATCAACAACATCATCAGCCGCAGCAGCAGCCGCTGATGCAACAGCATCAACAACAACAGCTCCAGCTATCACACACCGTTATGGGAAGCTCTCCTAATGACAGAAGTGTCTATGCATCCCCCATTCAAACCTCGATTCCAAACCCTCCACCTGTGTCCAAGTCGGCGTTGGTGTTATTGACGTCTTTACAAAAGATCCCTTCAAACCGTCAGTGCGCAGAATGTGAAACTACAAAAGGAGTTGAATGGGTCTCTATTAATTTATTGGTACTACTATGTATCTCGTGCTCGGGGTCCCATAGATCGCTGGGATCGCATATCTCCAAGGTGCGGTCATTAACATTGGATACAGTTTCATTTACTAAAGATTTAGTCGATGGCCTCAAGGATGTGAGTAATTCCAAGCTCAATTCTATTTGGGAAGCAAGGCTGGACCAAAAGCCTCTTATCACTGATCGGAACCGCCTTCAGTTTATCTCTGAAAAATACGTCGAGAAGGTGTATATTCGCGAGATTGATAAGCCCAATGCAGCATTGCGCCGTGCAGTGGCTGAGCAGGATATTATCAAGGTGTGTACGGCGCTTGCTGCACGGGCCAACCCAAATGCTGCTAGCGACGACGGCGAGCCATTACTGGTGTATGCGTTACGGTGTAGCGTTGGCGAGCCGGCGAGCTTCAAAGTGGCCGAGATTTTAATTGTTAATGGGGCGACTATTCCCGACCACATACCCACTGATCTGTCGGCGGCCGCGCAAAAGTTTCTTGAAACTCGTAGCCGGACCTGAGCGATCGTGACACTCCATATTGACACGACGACATTATATCAAGCAGCATTTCCAAGTTTTTATTCTATTGCTATGTAATTATTTTAATATTCCTGTAGAAGCAAGCAATCATCTGGCAGGTCCCACAGGTCCAACACGGTCGGTCGGTCCTGCGAGGCTAACCCAGAGGCCCCGAGGGGGCAACGATGAGCAGCCACGGCGATGGGGTTGTTTCACATCACAAAGTCGCACATCACATTGGCAGATCCCACCGGCCGGTCTGCAATCCGGACCCCTGTTTGCTGTCCCACATTTTTCTCTGGTGCCTTGGCTGCCGCCGTTGTTTACGTCTACCCAACTCGGGAGTATATGCCCAGGGGCCCTGCATGAGATGCGCGTCATCCGCATGGTTCCACGTTTCTACCGGGCCACGACGCGGCGCCTTGAACCCGCCTGCGCTTTTCTGGGTACTGGGGAGCCGCTTCTAGTGGTAAACAGGCCAATATCTGCCGTGACGAGCGCAATTAACTGAGGTGAAACCGGTTGGAAAATTTTTTGACACAGGAGGTCTCACAGCCCCTAACCCTGTGAATCTGCGAGCGGGCCCTGGAAAAGGGTGATTGTCGCTACTGCCTCAGGTAAAACAAACACAATCAGTGTATTGGTACACCAACACATGAACAATGGGACGACTATGCTGTGTACTGTGTTGCGATGACTCCATCGGAATGAATGGCCCCGGGCCAAACCTCTAACTGGCCCATCCAACAACACCCCCCCCTCTGAGACGCTTGCCAAGCGTTAGTCATGCATTTTCGATCTACGTGGCTGAGCCATTGCGAGCGTTGTGGGTGTGAGGAATTGTGCACTATTCTGGGCCCTATCCACAGTGCAGGAATCAACTATGAGGGTATAAGCGTACTCAGTTTATAATCCACTTGACTGCTATGGAGGCGTCTGCTATCAGTGTTGCGATACATATCGATCTGCAGTCCTATGCATACAGCACGTATTCTTTTGGCGACGCGCGCGCCGCCAGTGGTGGCATTGTTTCTCGGGCGACGCGGGTGACATAAAACATGCGGAGGGGGCCATTACCATGGGATAGAGCGGCCAATAGCGACAATAACCCGCTCAAATAATAAGAAAATTATATCTAAATTACTCTATATTGCAAAATACTCCGATAAATCTCTGCAACCGCGGCAGCTTTTTGACACTTGCAGCCAATGTCAGACAACGGCATGGACCTCTACTTAATTGGTGGTATGGCTGCAAGGGCATGCATACCAGTGCCAAATGGCGATACGACCGAGTAAAACCCAGACAGAGCAAGGCTTATTGAGCTGGAGTTATAGTTTGAAACTATTGGCAGGTACTCGATCTCATAGTTAGCCCCCAGGCGGGAGCTAGCCACCGTTGCCTAATACGGCTGGTCGCGCTCATGCGGGCGGTGCCTGGAATGCATATGCGAGGGCTGCGTGCATGTTTATAAATATCCTGGCGTCCCCATGTGAAAAGTCCTCTTTGTCACACACCCAAAGTCTAAAAAAAAAAATGCTATTCAAGCGTGACTTTTTCATTGCCGCTTATTTGCTCTGCATCGGTGCTGCTGATACTGACTGTAGCTCTGATATTCAAGTGTCTTCCCAAGCTGATGCCGACAAGATTGCCAGCTGCGGTAACTACACTGGTACCATTACCATCAACGGTGGCGATGTTTTCACTTTTAACTCGTTGACCAGCGTTAAATCCTTGATTGCCAAGAACGTCTCTGTTAGCAGCATTAGCGCCCCTCAGTTGCAAGTCATCAACGATGAGCTTGACCTCGAGGAGTTGACCTACTTGGGCACTCTTAGCATGCCTCTTTTGTCTGATGTAGGCTCCATTACTTTGCAGACTTTGCCCCAGCTTCAGGAGCTCCAGTTCAATGCTGGTGTCCAGAGAGCCGGTTCAGTCGTGATCTCTGACACTTATTTGTCGAGCTTGCAGGGTCTTAACCTTTCTGACATTTCTATTTTCAACATTAACAACAACAACAACATCCAGTCGATTAATGTTTCCATCACTAGCGTTTCCAATGCCCTTGACATTTCGTTCAACTCCCAGTCGGTTAACGTCAGCCTTCCTCAATTGGTTTGGGCCAACAACGCTACTTTCCGCTTCTGCGGTTCCGTTGATGCTCCCAAGCTCGAGACCATTAACGCCTCGCTCGGTTTCATTAACAACTCTGTCTCGACCCTTGGCTTTGACAAGTTGGACTCTGTTGGATCCCTTGCTGTTACCAGTAACTCCAAGCTTACCAACATCTCGTTTGCTGGTATCACTGAGCTCGATGGTGCCCTCGTTGTCGCCAACAACACCAAGCTCCGCTCCATCACTGGTTTCCCCAACGTCAAGACCATTCGCGGTGCCTTGACTTTGGAAGGTGACTTTACTCAGGCCAAGATGCCCTCTCTTAACCGTGTTGAGGGTGATGTTCTTATCGAGACCAACAGCACTTTTGACTGCTCTGACTTTAACAGTGCTCACTCCAACGGTGACTTTTTCGGTGACAAGTACGTGTGCGAGGGTGCTTCCTCCACTGTTTCCACCAACATCAACACCTCTACTCAAACCGGCGGTGACTCTGGCTCTAGCAGCTCTGCATCTGCTACTGGCTCTAGCAGCTCAAAGTCCTCCTCTTCTCACAACGGTGCCCAACCCGCTGCTGGCCAGCTCGGCATTGCTGGTTTGGCAGCCGCTTTGTTTTCTCTCCTCTAATGTATTAATCTTTTCATAATTCCGTAACTAAAACTTTAAATTGCTGCCGGCCGGTTGGTACAAGTCATTTCGTCTAATGTACTCGGCGATTGAGTCTGGCACCACTCGAGACAGCTCCTGCCAGTTGCCATCAAGAAATGCTTGGCGAGCCCGTGAGGAGCTCACAAGATCGGTAGACTCATTGGCATTTACTATGTGGACGTTGCAGTTGGCGGCAAACTGCCTCATGTCTATGGTTTTATTGCCACTGAGTGCATCCTGGTTCCTCGTAAGGGCAATAATATCGGCAAACCCAAACAACCGTCGCATCACCTGAGATACATCTTCTTTATAGTATTTTTGATCATAGAGCCGTAAAAGAGTATCTGCCCCCATAGCGAAAAGTTGCTGGCTATCGGGAAATTCCCGTTTGAGGGCCTCTGCTTTGGCAATAAAGTATGGCTCAGTACTAAGGGCAATACATACTGGGCCGTTGATCTCGTTGGCAAGTAGTTTTATCATCTCATACCGAACTTGTAATTGTTGTAATGGTGCCGCTGGCTTGTCGGCATTACCGGTCGCTAATAAAAGGACTATACAACAGGTGGGACAAAAGTCCCGTAGTATCGACACTAATTGAGCATGTGCTCGATTTGGAGGATTGAAAGACGCATCAACTATTCCTAATGTAGCACCGGGGGGTACTCTTCCGTTCACAATAGCGATTTTCTTGCCCGATCTGGTGAAATTGGAAATCATATGTAATGGTCGTCGTCGTCGTTGTTGTCGTCGTACTGGCTACTACTCTCGCTACAGAGATTTTATCTACAAGCTAAAATATAGAGGCACAAAATATAATCTATAATTCTTCATGGGTCTTGCCATTGATACCCACCAACTCAGTCTCAAAGATCAAGGTCGCTCCCGGAGGAATCACTCCACCAGCACCTGCTTTGCCATAACCGAGCTCAGGAGGAATAGTCAAGCGACGCTTCTCACCAATACACATGCCATTAATACCTTGATCCCAGCCAGAAATTACTTGTCTTGCTCCAAGTTTAAACTGGATAGGCTGGCCACGGTTAAACGAGTTGTCAAACTCAGTACCGTCCTCAAGAGTACCCTTGTAGTGGACGGCTACTTGGTCACCAGGACGGGCCTTGACGGTGCAATCTTCTACTTTATGAATAACACCAATCTGCAACCGATCAATTGCCAATGCGGCCGTAAACAAGCTCAAAAGTGAAAGTTTCATTACAAATGCCACGTTACGTTTGCAGCGACGTTAACAGAGTGCCTGGCAAAGTGCCAAACTGGGGAGATTAATATCTGGGCAGTAAATATGCAATAAATATGATTAAAAAAGTGTCTATTTAAAAACTAATCAACTCAAAGGTTTTCGTGATCGAGCCATTGCTGCAGTTGTAGATCAAAATCAAAGCTTTCACCCACAAGTCCTTTGATCAGCGCCAAAGTACCGTCTAGCCGGCGAAAAAATAGCTCACTGCAATGGATGCCAATCATCATAGACCGTCCTCGGCTCGTTTTGCTCAACTCTGTCAAGATTTGCTTTTGCTTGTCTTTAGGGGCAGCCTGGATTTCGCTCACTAAAAGCAAGTAATCACGAGTAAGATGGCCAGGAGTAATAGTCGGCAGAGGTTCTCCAGAGACCAGGGAGTTGCTGGTCATATAGATAACCGAGTAGATACCGCCAAGTAGATTACTATCGAGCATCCCCATCATATTGAGAGTTTTCATGATATCCTCCGACCGTTCTAGACCGTTCAACACCGCATAAAAGATCGTTTGCAAGTAGCTTAATTCTTGAACCAACTTGAGTAGTAAATTATAGTGGTGGCTCGGCCAAAAGCCGGTAAGAGGCGGCTCAAACCTTAGCGTGGCCATGGTCATTTGCAGAGAAGAGAACGCGCGTGATATGCCGTTGAGCTTGAGCATAATGGTATCTTTGACAATAGTCTGGTGAACATGCTCATCATCATAGCGCTGGAGACCGAAATTAACCAGCGTGGCCTGGATGTCTCCAATAGACCTGATAAGGGCTGAAATCTGAGTCCGTACGGCCTTTTTAGTGGTATAAGCGTGGGGGAAAAGCGTAAAAAAGAATCCAATAGTGAGTCCACACAAAACAGAAACGAAACGCATCCAGAATACTGTAAAACCCTTGGCAACTTCAATGCCTGGAGATGGGTAAAAGTAGTCTAAATAAGACACACAAAACACAAGAATGGCAGTCATGTTGAATACGATACGTGCAGCGGGGCCACCTATAGTTGAAAAATGGCGGATATATGTCATGATGAGGCACGCTACTGCCATAGTAGCGGCCATGCCATATGGGTTACCATCGCCATTGCCCGTCGATATATACCAGCACACCATTCCAAATAAGCCACCAACAAATGTCATTACCAAACGGACAATAAACGCATACATACAGTCGCCAGCACGAGGCGAGGTTGTGAGCGTAGCCATAATAGTGGCCCACACAACTCTGTGCTTATAGGCCCAGGCCAGAGTATTTCGGTCCATGAAAAGAACCATTGTCGGCAAGCCACAAGCAGCCTTTTTGATGATATAGATGCCCGTGTCGCTGGTTAATGCTTTTCTATACCTTAGAATAGCCCGGCCCAATAGGTGGAAAGTATTGCGAGGGGGTGTACTGTCTGGATCACGACGTTGGGCATTATGCACAGGTTCAAAGCGTTTGATATCTTCAACGCGCTCAGGATCGGGAAGAACATCATCATCTTTCCTAAAATGGCGCTCTACTTTTGCACGTTTTTTACCAAGGTTTCCGCTCTTTGGGAGTATGAATTGGGCACCTGGTTGGCTATGGTCAATATAAGAGCACCAGCGACAAACCTTGCGAGATAAACGTAACAGCTGCTCGGCAAGATACCCATAAAACATATCCTGGGACAACGCATACATCTTTTGGTCCTCAGTAAGGTCATCGCGATCGTAAAGAAAGTGCGTCATCCAGTCTGTATTATTTTGGATATCAGAATATTCTCGTTCAAGGGTAAGAATAGTATCTTGCATCTTGAGAGCATACTCTCTCTGCCGTTGAATACGGGTTTTGCGATATGCTGGGATTAGAAGAGCAGTTGAACGGAATTTATTTGCCTCGTGAAGCCACTCAGACGCTAAAAGTGTCGCTTTATTGGCCGAATCAATCATTGGCTGGTAATGGTCGAGAATGAGGTGGAAAATTTTGTCGATACTTTCGATCGAATCAAAGGAGTTGTGGTGTTCTCCCAGGTTAGAGGCCAGTGTTTTCTCAAAATTGCCTGTTTCAAGGTAGTTCTTGCTCAATTTTTTGCTGAGCCAGTCAAGTTTAGCTGGTTTTGTGTCGTAGCTTCGCGAAAGCCGCCGCGTGGGCCCACTAAACGTCGCCTTTCTCGAACGAAATTTTTGTAACGGGTGCACCAAATCAGAATCTTTACGTTCCCGGGGTTTATGCTTTTTTTCTTTTTTATCAAGGCCGGCAACAACAGTACGACGAAAGTCAAGAATCTCAGAAAAGAAAAATGTAAAAGTGGAGTGTACCGACGCTAGACGGCGACTCAGCATTATGAATTCACCAATATCGCAAGAATCTAGTCGAGAATACACTAATTCATACTCGGTCAAGGGTGTGTCCATACCAAGAACCGCCCAGAACATTGGCGATGGATGGAACGAGTTTCCGAATCGTTCGGCCAAAGCTGGGTATTGCTCAGAGCCCACGTCCAGAGAAGTCGCCTCTTCAGAAAGCTTCTTACCGGTATTTGATATTCTGGCCATCAATACAGTGATTTTATTTATGACATTAGCAGATGAAGTTGATGGAAACCAAATCACTGCGAGGACTGTGCGACAAGCAAGAGCCATAAACAACGGTTTATAGACTCCAGATCCAACCGTCCAAGGGGCAAAATAGGGAATATGGCTCGAGTATACGATATTGATTGTGGTGCAAATAAAGCTGATGATACTGGGAGCCCGGACCATTGTGGCCAATGAAGGAATAGTGCTGAACCAAACGATAATTGCAAGGGTGATAAAGTATCCGAATGCCACGACTGCGTTTGTATGGGCATTAATGTATCGACCATCGAGGAGGGCAACGGCAATACAACTGGCATCTCCGACGGGGCACTCACCGCTAGCAATGATGGATTCTGCTACTTCTTTGACAGTTATATTGCCTCTGATATGCGCATTGATGGCCATGATGATTACATTTCCCAGGAATCCAATGGTGACTCCACTCAGAATCAAGAGAGACGTCACGCAGGCAGAGATCACCGACTCCCCACCCACAGGGACCAGTAAAGATACAATGAGTCCCAAGTATGCAGCTGCTCCCATCCAGTGAAGCGATTTTGGGATGATCATCAACAAAGATACAACCCATGCGGACAGCCATGTCCGTGAAGCAATTTTGAGCGAAGTGACATTGAGCTGGTCGAGGATAAATGCAGGACGACAAAGACCTAGCAACTTGATGTACGAATCCTTGAGAACAGAAGATTTCTTTGTGGGAGCCTCATCCTGGGCTTTAGCCTCTGATAGCTGCCGCGTGATCTCACGAGTATTGACTCGAGTGATGGGATTTAATTCTTCGACGCTGGTCGTAGTGGATCTTGCCGAGTTGGAATCATCCCTTCTCAAACTCTTGATCTCCTCAAATAAGTCATCCTGCGACTGCTGCTCCTCTTGCTGCTGCTGCATATTGAGGGTAGCGTCAATAAGTTAAGGCGGGGCACTGAGGTTGCAAAATAAGTCACCGGTTGGGAGGTTTCCAAGGTCGGTGGGGTCAAGTACATAAATTAGTCGTGTACGCTAAAAAGAAAAGGTAAGAAACAAATAAACAAACCAGCTTTAGCACTGAATCTACTACTATTAACATTTTAACAGGAAGGTTAGTTTGAGTTTGTACTCAAGTGACTAGGGGCGGGTGAGTGTTTTGTAACATGGCTGTAGTGCCAGAGTCTATGAATAGTTTGCAGACATCAATAGTTGCCCCCCGCTAGTAGATAAATAAGTTTAGGCATTTAAAAGCTCTTCATGGATCGAATCGAGTGCAAATTCAATCGCTGTTCGTGTCCAGATAATCGATGATATGGGCCACACACTCCGTTCGCCGATCTTGATGGCATACTCGACTTTATTCCGAATATCATGCGAATCAAGCAGCGACGCCAAATCGTGGATCAATGATTCCGGCTCGGGAACAATATTGACCTGGAACCCGCCTGGGATATTCTCATCGACGAATAGCTTTTGCAAAAGCCGGGGCAAAAACCCCATGTCGCTCAATTGCGCCAGTCGGTAGAGCCATTCAGTTCTCGCCAGTCTCAACACATTGTGAAACACGTTTGGATGGCCGCGGTACTTTGAATCGCTCAACAAAACAGGTGCCAGGTACGGGCGGGCAATCGAGACCAAGAAATTGTTGACATTGAATAATTCACTAAGGCGATGGTAAGGCGAATTGCGGGCATTCATGTAGGTGTTTGAGTTTGAAGGGAGAAAATGCACCGGAAACGGCCAAAACGGTTCAATCTTATCTGTATGATTTCGGCACAACAGCTCGATCTTGCCAATATCCTTACTGGGCAACTGGTCCGAGCCAATTGATGCAAATATAGCGGTCCTGATCAAGACCTTTGGTGCGGTTAAATAGTTCAAGATCCGTCCCTCTGCTGGTTGATTAGAATCAATCTCGGGTAAAACGGGGATATTGAGAACCTTGCCCGATACTAAATAGGCTTCTTCAAACGTAGTGTCTCCTAGTAGGTCAGTAACATACTGGAGAAATAATACAATTTCTGGCGGGAAAAAAGTCCGCATAACTCCCTCAGCTACTCCTCTAGAATACCACTTATTGTATAGAGCAAGGCCTTGGGGCATATTGTTTGGCAGGTCATTGAGGGATTGCAACAAGTCATCAGGAGGAATCGAGCAAACAAAAGCAGCAACAGCGGCTCCAACAGTAGCACCACTAAGGACTGAAGGTAGCAGCCCATTCTCAAGTAGCGCCTTTACTATCCCTAAATGGCACATACCGAATAATGCTCCGCCGTGAAGAATCAGGGCGGTGCGACCAAACGATTGTCTTGTATCATGGAAAAAATCTAGTCGTTGCTGGCGATCAGTAGAGCTCAATTCCGACTCTTTGGGGTCTTGGCTCAAGTAGTCCAAGCTCTGGATTGTTTCCACTACATAATCCTCAATCAAGTACTTTGTGCCGGCAAACGCATGGTTGTATAGACTCGGGTTACCGATGGATCCCATGTTTCGAAGGCTTCCGCTGCGAACGATATCGGCTACCTGAAGTCTCTGGTTGGCTTTACGAGCGCTCACAAGATGGCGAAACCGCGAAGCAATCAGTTTGTAGTCGTAGACGCTCGACTCGGGGTTTTGGCGCCACAAGTCATTTCCGGCGAGCTGGTCTAGTCTATCAGCAATTTGCTGCCATTCGTGAAGAGTATTAGCAGCAGAAAGTTCCTGGAGGAGCCGGTCATACTCACTTTGAGTAAAGAACCAGTTGTGGAGGCGAGAGCTATAATGGTATACTACGTCGGTGGTTAGTTGGCAAACCGAGACCACTGCGTAGAGAATTAACCCCCCGACCTGTCGTTGTCCCGGAATAATATCTGTAAATCCAACCACCATCCGGGGTTAATGATGATGACCACAAAAAGCAAGGTCACATGCTCGGCCAACTTTGTTGCGACCAGATTGGGGAGGAGGCGGGCGAATTGTGGCGCCTGCCTAGGCTTATCGATAACGAATCCGGTGGCATGTGAAGGCTTGGGAGGGTCATGGTATAAGGACAGGATTTTGCGGCGGTATGTGGTTATAACTATTAAATAAAAATACTTCTATTAAAAAACAAATGCGTGTATGCAAAGAAGAAAACGTCTCTGAGTAGCTGGTTGCCCACGTAACGTCGTGGCCGGCATCACCGTCACTACGAGTGGAGTAAATCCCACATTTCAGAGCATAGTTCAATGAATTTGCGTTTTTTATTGGCCTGAAGACCGTTCAGGTATGTGTGCATAGAGGGCAACGGCGGGTTCTCATCGTCCTCGCCAATTGCTTTACTTTCGGGGTCCTCGCTGTCTTTGCTCTTGTTTAAAGCGTTTACATCAAGGGAAATGGGTCTTGCCCCGCGTCTTTCTTGAAGGGTTGTTGGCGTAGACACCGCTGCACTGAATGGGGTGGTGGAATCGCGTGAACTGGGGGGTATTGCACTGAGCGGCTCGCGAGGCGATTTGCCCAGTTCCCAGGGTCGTCGCGAGAACGTTGACGAGGTCGCACTGGTCGGTACGCTATGTGCGGTACGGTGCGGTGGTATCGCTTCTCCCTCGACCATAACACTCGGCACGCTGCTACTAGAACTTGTGTTGGCACTCGTGGGGGTCGTGTTTTGCGACTTTGAGTCGTCGGCTTCGTCGTCACCTCGCAGGTCATAGGCGCTAATTCCGCGTTGGACAATAATTTGCCGCTGTTGAGCTTCAATCTCTTGTGTCCGCTTGAGCATTTCCACCGAAATGCCGCGTGGAATCGTTGGGCTCAAGCACTGGAGGGTAATATCCTGGGCGAGATGTTTAGGCGTCTGGAGAGTACCAGGAACTGGCTTGGTATTAGCCAGATTTAATGGAGCAGGCCGCTTCTTTGAAGACGACATTTAAAGTTGCGCAAGAGTACAAAAAAAAAAGGGTTTGACTGGACAAGGAAAACCCGGTGTGTTGTATCCGACGTGTGGGTTGGTTTTTATGAGCAGTAACCCCCCTATCTCCCTATCCCTGGGATGACGTAACCAGCCGGTTGTGTCTTGTATATTAATCATTTTTAGGTTGCAAAACTATAAACTATTTACTTGTTTCAACTGCAACGTGGGTCTGAGTGGGCGGCTTTTTTTTTTTCGCTTTTGGCGGTTTCAAGTGTTTTGGGCTGCATAGTCGATCAATGACGTCACTGGAGTAACAGCATCGACAAGGAGCGAGTGATTTACGCGTTCAGTGGATCTATACGGTCAAGATGAAATCCTCATCCTACTGCACTGGTGCTTCCAAACAATAGTTACCGTTGTCATCGCCGAAAATCTCCACTGGTAACCCGCTTATATGCATGAGCTTATTTTAGCTGTTGAGCTTGCATGCACGCGAGCTGCATATTGTTAAGCTGCAGAACGGCTCCACCCATGCCCTGGCGACCCTGTGCTTGCATTGTAAGGTATTTGTTACAGATTATTTATATACAGATCCAAGTGAAAAGATTTGATCAACTTGCCTGTGGCGGTACTTTGTTTTTTTTTTTTTTTCAGTTCAACTTGGTCGCACCCCCTCCGTGGAAACTCACTGCCACGGGGTTCCCTCCTGCAGTGTACGCACGTCATTTCAAGTAGTTTGAATGGCAGTAATTTAGATTCATAGCTGTTTCATATTCAATGTATTGTCGACGATGGACAAATATCTGCCCCACGAGCATCGTAGTAACGGCTATCACCAATACGGGTCCCCTCCCCCACCCTTTTGAGGTCCTCGGTCGCTCCAGTGATACTCAAATCCAAAGGTCTTAGACGACTCAGCAGCGAGCGATGACTATCACCAATGATAAGCAGCTCTGGGCGGGCCGCTTATATCATCATGAACTACTTGGACGAGATCACGCTCGAGGTGCAGGCTCGACCAATTCCTTGGGAAGGATACATTCGTAGCGGTCTAATTTCAACTGATAATGCCGCTCCATTCAAAGGGTTGGAAAAATCCGGCCCCGAGCGCACCAATATTCTTTCTACCGAGGCGGATAAGTATGTGTCGGTAGTGGGGTCTGTATTGAGCAGTTGCTCACAGGATGACGTGCTTAAATACGTTCTTTTATTTGCTAGCGACTCGTTAAAGTCACCTCAGTTTAGCTCGGCCCTAGCAATCAACCAGTCGATCTGGACGACGCTGTCGAGCCTCTTGGACCGCCAAGACCAACAAATCCGTCTTCTTGATGCTAAATTGTTGGTTGAATTGGCATCCAAGACTTTGGCTGCCCCTGAGATCATTGCAAAACTGTTTGATTATCTTTACGGCCTTATCTCGTCGGACAACGCCCCTCAACAGGATTTGGCATTACAATGGATCTCTATTTTATTGCAAACTAAACAGTATCGTCAAGAATTTTGGAACTTGCAGGAAAAGATGCTTCCAGCTGTTGATAGCCTCATTAAACCTCCTGCAAAGGGTGGGCTTCAGGCACAGTATTATGGCCTACTCAGTCTATGGCTATTAAGTTTTGATAAAGACTTGGCCATTCGCATGACTACTGACTATGATACGGTAGACACTGTTTTACAGGCAGCAAAGGCTGCCGTCAAGGAGAAAATCACCCGCGTAGCCGTGGCTACTCTTGTCAATCTTGTGCAATTTGCTCCTACTGCCGCAGCTTCTTTGATCGGTCACCGTGGCCTCCCGGCAATTAATGCCCTTGCTGATCGTAAATGGAGCGATGAAGAGCTCCGGGAAGACATTGCAACCTTGCGCGATACTTTGACCACATCATTCGAGAACATGAGTACTTTTGATGTTTACTTGTCGGAGCTTAATTCAAAGCATTTACAATGGTCTCCTCCTCACCGTAGCCCCGCTTTCTGGAAGGCAAATATCGCCGAGTTCTCTGCTCATGACTATAGAGTATTGAGAAAACTTATTCGGTTGCTCCTTGACACTTCCTCGCCACTTATCCAAGCAGTCGCTTGTAATGATATTTCCTATATTATTGTTGAGGACCCCAACGCTACTTCTGTGCTAACTGAGGAGAAGGTTAAGCAGCATATTATGAGTTTGATGCAAAGTTCTGACCCAGAGGTCCGCTACGAGGCCCTCAAAGCTACTCAAGCGTTTATCTCCAAACTGTTCAAGGCGTAGGTTTAGATTTTTAATAGGATGTTTGTACATCTATAAATATTATAAAAGACTATCGGACTTTTTAGTCGGTTGTAGCGGTTGTAAAGGCTGCATTGGGGTCCATTGTTGCTGTTTGGGCTGCTGCTGCGGGTGTGACGGCTGTTGTGGTGACAATGAACTGACAAGAAATGGCGAGCTGTATGAGGATTGAGCGGGAGACTGTGGTTGCAGTGGTGTAGTACCTTGACCAGGGCTCTGAAACCCTCCAAAATCATCCGAGAATCCTTGCAAAGTATCTTTAGGGGTCAAGGGGTTCGCGGTGCGTTTATTTGTAGGTTGGATAGTCGACTGGAGCGTTGCTGGCTGGAGCGTTGCTGGATTAAAGTCATTGGAGCCAGTACTGGACGTAATTTTCGGAGGTTGCAGTACCGGTGCTTGTGACACAAATGGTTTCTGCGATTGACTGCTATTGCGGGGAGCAGCCTGCAAAAGGCTCGATGGCTGGGCGGGGGACGAAGCCATAGGGGCAGGAGAATCAAACAAATCCGGTATACTGGATGCCTTAGTTGAGTTATTGGCCGGCGGCTTTGCATTAAAAGCTTCTTTCATAAACGAATCCTTGGTATTCGAGGAGGGTGCCGATGACAGCGCCTGTTTATCAAAAGTATTGCTTTCTTCCCGATTGTGGGAAAGAAGTTTGACTTGATCCGTCTCATAGTTGTTGAGCTGGTCACGCATCGTCTTCAAAATCAATTTAAACTGAGCAACCGTAAGGTCTCTACTTTGAGACAGCTCGCCAAGGTGGGGAAGGATTTTCTCAATCAGAGTGGCAGAGCTAGTTTTTTCAGCAACTTTTTCGTACAAATCCTTGACGGCAATTACAATCGCCGGGTCTCGAGTCTTCATTCCTTGCAATGCGGGTAGTAGCTTATCAGTGATGAGCAGAGTCGACAGTTTATGGACCACCATATCAGAAAATGCCCCAATACACGCTAGTTTTACGCTCTTTATTTGAGTAGCACAAAATAAATCAAGGGCAAGCGGAAAGATCTTTTGTTCAAGGCAAGAGATTGTGATGTGGCCCAAAATAAGTGATGCACTATTCAGCAGAGTCCGCTGGGCATTGTCATTCTCTTTGCCCTTGAGAATATCTTCAAATACCGGTACCACTTCTTTAACAAAGTTCTTCTCTGCAGTGCCGTCCACTACAATCTGAATATTATCAACAAGCGCCTCTTGAAACTGTGGATTCTTGCCGAGGGTTTTGAACAGTGGCAGGATCTCTTCGGCAAAGGAAAGCTGGCTCAACGATGCAGACACACCAAATAGAATGTTGGCAAGCTGCTGCGTACAGGACGTATCACTAGCAGGACTAGATAACTCTTTAATAGCAAATGTCAAGATCTTTCGCCGTAAAATAGCCTTGGGGAACTGGGGGAGGATTTCGCTCAGGTACTTGAGGAATTGAATCTTGTCCGAGGGGCTCTTTGTCTCGAAATCATCTAAAAATTGTAGGGCCTTGACAAGAGAGTGATTGAAGTAATCTGTGTGTTCGAATGCACCAATGCCCATACGCTCAGTTGGGGCTCTGGCAAACAGTTGGTTGATAATATTTGGCCCTAGTCGGGATGCAAGTGGTGGTAACGTCCTTAGCTTTCTTGCAAATTTTGCGTATTCTTCTTTATACGAGTTTGGGTTTCCTCTACAATCGAGAGGATCACGGAGGGTGTATGCACTGTAGAGGATACTAGCGAGGGCCCAAACATCGTTCTCTGGGCCGAGGCGATGGTCCAGAACCACTTCTGGTGCGAGGAAATCAAGATCAAGCCTCAAATAGTTGGGAAGTCTCGGGTCAGTGTCGGGGAAGAAAAAATCATCATTTGGTTCCGAGAGAAATTCGAGTCCACCAATCTTCCAGTCACCAGTTGCCGCTACAAATACACTAGAAGGACAAAGATTTGTGTGGACTCTACCGGTATCGTGTAAGAACATCAGTCCATGGCACAACACAAGTGCCCCTCGTTCAATCGCCAACTCATTGAGCTCTTCGCTGCCCGGGGAATCATTGCGTTTAGCCGAAATCAAGGTTTCCAATGACGATGTCAGTCGTTCTGTCACAAACATTAAGCTTCTGCTTGAGGTTTCAAGCGGCTCAATCAACCGAACAACGCTTGGGTGCCGGAGTTTTGACAGCTCAGATACTCCTCGCTGTGCATAGTCGGTAACTTGCTGAGTAGCCACCGATTTACGGACGCCCTGTGGCAGTTGCTTGGTTAAGGTGCTCTTGTCAAACACAAATACAGTCACGAGTTCCCCCGACGAGCGGGCCTTTCCGTCGTGTACAGACCAGGGGCCGACACGAAACGATTCCTGGCCAATGGAATACTTGGATTGAATTCCAGACGAGAATCCCTTGAGAAATGACAACATGGGTGGGGCAGTGCGTGCTGGTTTCCTTCGTTGGTTTGGGGGTTAGGTAGAGGAAGCCTTTGGGCAGAGGCTGCGTTTTGGACCCTTGAGAAGCCTCATGGCCCAGTTTTGTGATTGGAGACGTAATACCCTACATATGACGCTGGAAACAAAGGAAATTGTCTGTGGGGGGCTGCGGCGAATCGTTTTACAGAATGAGAATGGTCCCTGCCCATTATTAGCAATTGTCAACGCTATGATTCTGCTAGACGCTTATACCGTCGCAACCACCACAGTGGAGATGGACGATCTTGTCGAGGAGCTGCGGCGTAGAGCAGGGCCGGCATTGGACCCATTTAGGCACAGTCTTGTCGAAGGACTCGACACAAACCCAAAGTTTGATGGCACTTTTCAGGGACAAGCCCCCGAATTGTTTGGACTGTTTGGAATCACCCTGGTGCATGGATGGGTTATCGAGGATGATCCGGGCTTGCAAACAGCCCGATCTTTTTCGTACGATCAATTAATGGAAAAAATAGTATGTCAAAGTGCAGAGCAGGGGGTAATGGTGGCCCAAAGCTTTATCGAGTCTCACCCTAGCCAGATTTCAGAGCCGGGGGTCAATCATCTCGAGTCGACTGTTAAAGATGGAGATGTGGTGATATTGTTTCGAAATAATCATTATTCTACGTTGGTACGTCGTAAAGAGCTATTGGTTACACTTGTTACCGACGAAGGGTTTGCGAACTATGGAGATATTGTATGGGAGTCGTTGGACGGGGTATTCTATGGCAGTGATCTCCAAAAGAGGCAGGATTGTAGCCGGGATGAGGAGATTGCGCGGCAGTTGCAGGAGGAGATGGACGAGGAGCGTATTAGGCGCTTTGAGCAGGTCGATCAGGTCGATCAGGTCGATCAGGCCGCTCAGGCCGGGCTGGCTGAACAGGCTCGACCTATCCGGTCCGACTCGCACCAGCCAACGACACGAGCACAACAACAATCATCCAAAAAGAAATCAAAAAATTGTATCATTGTATGAATACGATGGGATAAATAAATACTTTCCGCATAGTTTTAGTTTAGATAACAGTGGGTTCCTCCTCCTTAATGACCGGCTCATCCATATCACTATTCAGAAAGTCATTGACGTCGAAATTAACTGGCGTTTCGGGATTGGCATCGTCAACCGCTGGTACTGCTGCCTCCTCGCCAGGTCCCATCTTTGAGATCCAATCTTGAACCTGTTGTAAAGATAGGTCTTGCATTGCCAGCTGATCGGCCAGACTATCAATATCGTCTTGATTATTAGCAAGATATTGTAACGCAGCAAGGTCATTATCCGGCATCGGATCGTCAGTAGCAAGTGCAGAGCTTTGCGGTTGCTGGGGTTGCTGGGGTTGCTGGTGGGGTTGAAGAGAAGCCGGAGGTGGAGGCATTTGATTCTGTACTTGAGATCCAGCAGCGGTATGCCGGTGGGGCATTGGCGCCATGTGACGGTTAAAGGGGATAAGAGCTGATCCATGAGTCGTAGCATCGGGAGACTGAGCATCTGGAGTAACACTGCCACTGCTTTCTTTAATTTTATCCTGAAGGTCTTTCATTTCAAGGATTTCTTGGATCCGTTCACCACTACCACTACCACCACCGCTACTGGAATCACTTGGTGTGTCGGGCATTTGGGTAATAAACCGACGTTTCGTACCGGGCACAGGCCCCGACATACTATCCAAGATCTTGCTGCCATTTTGACCGTATACCGAGGCCAAAAAGTGGAGAATCTTGTCGAGCAGTTGCGAATGTTGTTCGTACTTTTCTCTTGATTGATGGTACTCGTTCCACAATAGTTCATTATCCTTACGGATTCTAAACAGATCCTCACCAATTACCATCTGTTTAGTCTTGATTGACTCGAGTTCTTTGAGGATACGATGGAAATCATGGTCTTCATCTTCATTCTCTTGCTTGGTGGTGCCCTTGTTGCGGACGATGCGATCCAAAAGTTCCTCGTGTCCACGGACAAAGTTGGGGCTCTGAAATTGCCAGTTCTCATCCCCATTGTGCATCGAACCCGAATTCAAGTCCTGAACCTTGTGCCATCCATACATATTGAGCTGGCGTACAAAGCTGGAAAAATTCGCATGCTTAAAGTACTTGGGCAACAGAGCTTTCTCAAATACTTCTCTGTTCACCACCTGGATCGATTTTCCATCGGGCATCCAGCGAATATAGGGGTCATTTTCTGGGTCGTTGACCATCTGCCAGAGCTTTCCTACAAAGGCAGGTCGTCCTTTAGGTTGAGCAATCGGTTTCTTCTGAGGCATGACGAAAATAATCGATGTACCTGGTTATATATAAAAAGAAGTTCTCCTGAGTCAAATGCCCAAAAAGTGTATCACAAATGGGGGAAGAAAAGTGCGGTTACTGAATGATCAAATAAATCAAGCCAGCCGCCACTTGCGGCGCCACGCATGCCATCGAGGAGGAGAAGCCCTTACCCTGATGACCATAAAAAAAGAGAAAAATTCATACTAATTTTTATTTCTCTTGATAGCCTCCAAGAGGGGGATTTATTTAGCGTATTCCACAACTAGTGTGAGCAATACAACACTTGAGTGCATTTATGTACACAAATCAAATGGTAAGTTGTGGTGATGATACCTTTTTTCCTCTATTTGGCGAATTTACCTGTGCCTAATAGTTAACCATCTTTCGGGACTGAGCATCTAACAAAGACTGTTTAGGGAATATGAATAAATGGTGGTTGAGTTTTCTATGTAGATTATAAAAAATTTCATTATCAAGTAAAAATGGGAGATTGTGCAGCTCATCAGAAACCGGTACATATGCAATGTAAAAGATTCAGCGGCGGCGGCGGTGGCGCAGGTCTGCACCTCGGTGGCAAAACGACACATGCCGCAAATCGGCACTTGATTAATTTTTTTTTGGTTTATAACCCTTTAACAGCAATGAATTGGCCATTACACTGAGGCTACTCAAGCACATTGCCAGAGAAGCAACTACTGGATCAAGACGGTACCCAGAGATAGGGTACAGGAGGCCTGCAGCAAACGGTACGGCCAATGCATTGTAGATGCCGGCCCAAATAAAATTGAGTCGGACTTTGTTCATAACCGCTCTAGATAGATCAAATGTAATTACGATCCCCAATAAATCGCTGTGCACAAGAATAAACTTGGCAGTGCTCACAGTTATGTCGGCACCAGTACCGATTGCAATGCCGACGTCACTCATTGCTAGTGCAGGTGCATCATTAACTCCGTCGCCGACCATTGCTACAATTGCACGACCATCATGATGGCTTGAAGCCATGCCTGTTTGTTGGAGCCATTGTATTCTATCTGCCTTTTCTTCGGGCAACACTTGAGCAATGACATTTTCAGGAGCTATCCCCACTTGTTTGGCTACTGCTTTTGCTGTTTCCATGTTATCACCAGATATTATCCAACAACTAATCCCTCTAGCTTGCAGTTGGGATATACAATGGCTTGCTTCTGGACGAATCTCGTCGGCAGCAGCCACCATCATTTCCACTTTGGAATCTACGCATAGAACCATCACACTCTTGCCCTGAGATTTCCACCCATGTAACGTTTTTACCTCTTGAGGTGACAATTGAACGTTTGATTCGGCCACAAGCCGTTCATTTCCCAAAAATGCTTTTTTACCTTTGAAGGGACCAGCTGCAATGTCGGCCACAATGCCTCTGCCTGCTTTGGCCCGTATATTTTCAACCCGAGATGATCTAATATCTGCAACCGCAAATTTTTTGATTGCTTCAGCCAATGGATGGGTTGAATCATCCTCGATTCTCGCCGCCAGCTGGATGAGCTCTGCCCTTTCAGACGTGTCTATGTCCACTAACCTCTCGGGAAAGTACGAATCAGTGACAACAGGGTTACTCGTGGTAATAGTACCGGTTTTATCAAAGCACACGATCTGCACTTTTGACCCTTCCTCAAATGCTTCGCCACCGCCGCGCGAAATGATTCCATGTTTGGCTGCTACTCCACCCCCAACATACAGTGCCGTGGGCGCGGCTAGACCAACACCACAAGGACAAGCAACAACGAACACGGCTACTGCAAACTCCATTGCAAACACAAACCATCCACAGTGGCATTTCTTCAACTCAGAAACTGGTACATAGCCGAGCTCGCCGGCTACATACCACAGGACCCAAACGGCTAAAGCAAGATAAATAACTATTGGTACAAAGATGCCAGTAATTGTGTCTGAAAACCGTTCAATACGAGCTCTTACCAACTGTCCTTGTCTGACTGCATCAACAATACCATCGAGAAGAGTACCTTTATCCACAGCAGATGCTTGCAAGATTAGGGCTTCGTTTCCAACATTAATCGTTCCACTATAGATTTCGTCTCCCTTCGATTTTGAAACTGGTCGAGACTCGCCGGTAAGAGTAGCCTCATCGAGTTGGCTCGTACCGGAAATAATCGTACCGTCAACCCCTACTTTTGAGCCAGGAAGTACTTTAACAATATCGCCAACATCTACTTTCCACATGGGCACGAGCTCAAACTGGGGCGTGGTGCCCTTTACGAGAATATCCGATGGTCGAAGCGAGTGAAGAGATGAGACTGCAGTAGCTGTTTTAGCTTTAGAATAAACATCCAAGTAGCGGCCAAATAGCAGAAAAAGGGTCAAGAAGATGACGCTATCAAAATAAGAGTCTGCCTGAGGATCTAGAATCAACAATACAATGCTAGCCCAGTACGAGATTGACGTGCCTAGCGACATGAGCAGGTTCATTGAGCCGAAATGGAAAATTCCCCTAAAACTAGTAGTAGTAATTGCGTGTTTGTGAAACATTGCGGCAGAGTAGAAATAAACAGGAGTAGACAGAGCGAGCATAGTTAGGTGGCCACTAAAGGACATCATATACATAGGAAAGAACATCAAAACAAAAGCTGGAAGAGCAAACACGCAGGTTACAACGAGGCGGGCCAGAATATCCCGTTTCTCTCGCTCCCGCGATTCTTGGGCAATCTGTTCGGGGGATTTTGGTTCAACTGGCACGCACTCGAGCTCTGGAGCCTTTGCATGAATTTCATCAATAATCGCGCGTATACCAAATTTAGGAGGCAGAGGTACATATGTAAATCGAACTGTTGGCCGGTCAAGTGAGATTTTTTTCTCAATCTCGACCGCATCACCGTATGACTTGAATACGTCCATAACAGCAGTTGGACACTTTTCGCAGTACATTCCGACGATTTCCAACGTTACTGTGCGGGTCTTTGTATGTGCTTGGGCGTTTTTCTCGGCAGTAATCGAGATCAATGTGTATTCGTAGCCGCAGTTTTCCACTGCCTCCTTAAGGGCATTTTCCATGGATTGGTCCGAGATCAAAAAGGTTGCATTGCCACTAAGAGGATCAATTTGTACCGAATCGACGAAATCCAGGTCTTTAGTATTGTTGCGGATCGCATTTGCACATGAAGCACAGGTCATTCCACCGATGGCTGCTTGCACGACATAAACGGCAGTTCCTGCCACGGGAAGCAGTTCAGTAAGGGTTGCTGAAAACCCAGAGTCTGAAATGAGGTGCTGCAATTCCTCTGCTGTGTGTTTGTCCGGCACCAAAGCCACTGCTCTGCCATTGATGGGGTCCACTGCTATTTGGTCCAATTTGGGGCACTTTCGAGCGCTAGTTTCTACCGTTTGAGCGCACGATGCGCAACTCATTCCCTCTATACTGAAAGTAGCCCTCAACGAAGTCATTTTTCCTTCCACTGGTTCTAGACAAACGATTAGAAACCGTTGTGCGAAACCTGTGGTTTTTAAACCTTGTGCGAGGGCGAAATCTGCGCAAATGCCGCACAAATCGCGCACAAACGGGTGCTATTAAAAAAAGAAGCAAGAAAAAAACGAAATCAACAAAAGCGACAGACGATTTAAAAGGGTTGAAATAATGTTAAACTAGATTTTTTTTATAAATAATGCTACACTGCAGGTAGCGTTCACTTTTGACCAAAAAAACAAGGTAAAAATAAAGTGAGTTGGCGAGAGAGATGCTGCGGTGGAGAATAAGACATGCAATGAATTAGCGTTTAATAGGAAGAAAAGAAAAGAGGAGTCCAACGCTCCTGTTTGGGGCGATCTTTTATTTTGTTCGGTCTTATGCTCGCTCCGCGGCAGTGCTAGCACTCTGCGGTCTATCACCAAGACTCACGGTACCAGCACTGGATGTACTTGTTGCTGGGGCACACCAGTAACGATGAAAGCTCCATGCTTGCAGTTGACAGGCCCTGCTACAGTACTTTGTGCGTTTGCAGCGCCTGCACTTTGCGAAATGCCGGGGGTATTCTTCCCACTTTCCGCACTCGAAATTGGCGCATTGGCGAATGCCGCCTCTGGTTTCATCTTTGCGGCAAGAGTTGCGCATGATAATACCAGCCCAGTAGGGAATTTCGCGTGCATCTTTGCGGGCAGTAAACCGTTCGACGATGGGGAAGATATTAACTTTTGGCATGCAGTATTCGGCCGAGATGTCGTTGTTGGATGCAAAATCGTAGCTATCATAGTCGCATACGTCGCTCATTTCTACTTCAGCTCCCTCTTCAACACTGGGCAGCATGTGCGTGCTCTGGAGGGCCGGTTTAAGATAAGCGTATTTGCTCACAAACGCAAGGATTTCAAGGGCCCAAACAACGTCCTCATCTCTAGGAACCAGTGCTCCACCTTCAAAAACCGGTTTTGATACCTGTGACTCGGGAGTGGAGTGCACAGCAAGGTTTTGCCCATTGAGCCACATTTCCGGTACGCGGTCCTTGTGCTCTTCGGGCGCTGCAGATCTTCTCAAGAATGAATCAAGGATAGTGCAAATGACGGGAACGGCGCCCGCTTCAACCAACCGCCACCTAATCCGCTCGCTGCCCCGCGTGCCGAGGAACAACAAACATTGGAGGGCCAGCGACCATTTCCAACCAACCAGGCTGGTTTCTTCACTGGTCGCCGGCTGGCGAGTGCTTAAACACTCCTTTAACATACTAACGAGCCTCTCCAAGCCACCATCGACGCAGAGCGTCTCCCGGACTCGAGCCGAAGACGACGTCAAGTACGCCAGGTGGTTCAAGCTATTAATGAGAGGGCGGTCAGAGGTGCAGTCGAGTGCTCTACGGTCATAAAGCGACGTTGTAATACTCACCGCCGCTCTGTTCGTACAATATGACCAAAAGTTAGTTTCGCGCATTCGTTTGTTGCCGGGACTTGTGATGGGGAGCTTGAAAGGTAGGTAAGCCCGGCAGCGTTCGCCACAATCTTTTTCTACTTTATTACATAAGCACGCGGCACTGACCAAGGAGATTGACTTGTCCGAGATTACTTTAAAGTACAAAGTCGACGAGGCGACGGAGTTGTTGCAGCCCGAGTCGGGGCACAATATCTCGCCAGTTTCCTCGGCAGAAAAAACT
>JAKTWR010000076.1:0-41166 GCA_030582415.1 Wickerhamiella vanderwaltii | reverse complement strand
TCAGGGACAGAAGCATTCGTCGCGCAGGTTGGCTGCATGATCCGGCAGGTAGCTGCATGAAGGTGTTATACGATGACGTAACATAGTGGTCTTAGGAGGTCAGTGCTCGGCCATGGTTACACGAAAATTTTTTCTTGTGGAAACGTCCCAATGTCAGTCTTGATAACCCTAACCCCGTCACGTGTCATGAAAATTTCGAGTTTTAAGCACATCCCCGGTTTCTGGGACGGCATTTGCTAATTTTTTTCGCTGGATTGGAAAAACAGAAACACGCTGGATTTGTCCCTCGGAGCCACATGGTCTATGATCTATGTAGTGCTAGCGAACGGCCAGACGTGTTTACTACAGACAACAGAGGCGAGGACCTAAAGACCCTAGATGCTAAAAAAATAGTAATCCTTGAACAAAAAACACCCCAGAATTTCAAAAGAGAGCATCGGAGCGACCAATGGGCATCACCACAACTGAGGCTGAGTTTACACCACCTCTTCCACGCAGGCTTATGCTACCAAACAAGGCGTATGGATTCCGTCCTGATGATGTTCCTTCTTTTGACCATGCCACGTGCCCTCATGACCCTGAGCAGCCACTGACGGATAAGAGTTTTCAGCGAGCACAGGAAGCCTTCATACCGCTGGAAAAACCCAAACACTACGAAACTGAGTAGCGCATGACTTTACCTAACGTGGCTGCTTCGCCATGGATGGAACTACGGCTACCCTGGGACGCACATTTGTTCAACGGTATACCTAAAGAGTGGAAACGCTTCACCAGCAAAGGTGGTCTACTCATTATAACCTTCTGGTAGCCGTTCAAAGTCCTCCAATTGAGCTTAGCTAGACCAGCTGAGACCTTCCGTTTTATCCTTCACCGCAACATCCCGTTAGTCGGATGATGGCAGCTTCCAATTGGAAGAGCAGTCCGCACTCACATTGAACCTTCTACGAGACCACGCGGCCGTCCTCGTAATACTGGCTCAACTACCCCTGCATTACGCGCTCGATATACGGCTCCAACTCTGAAGGTACAAGGGCACCCTCTTTACATTTGGCGCCAAAAACCTGAACACCTGGAATACCTCATATTCCTGTGTCCAATCACTCGGCACCTACGGGCCAATACTTCTCCTCCTTTCGAATTCACGCATCAGAGTAGTAAGTGCCGATGTCTGCTAAGCCGGATAAATGAATAACCTCAAAAAGAAATGGTGAAGTACCCAGTATACGGATACATAGCCATCAAATAATTGGTGTACATAGCTTATTGAAATAAACAGTGTATAATTGTAGTTCCTAATTCAGAGATAAGTGTTGAGTTTCCGGCTGAATACCTCTGTGTGGTATCACGAGTACTATTTTGTTTAGACGCAATTGATGTTGTAACGTAACTAGCAGTGAAGTATGAAACTCTCTCTCTTTCACTTTAACCTCGTTGAAAGCCATTCAGCATGACCTTGAAGCGATGTATTAAAAGAGGCCATCGGGCGTCCGGTAATTTAGGTTTCACCAGGGGTCTGATATTGAATAATTCATTACAGTATTAACTTAATTATGAACTAGTAAACTAGTTACTTGTTAGCTGTAAGTCCTTGAACATCTCAGATCATGTGACCAATGCCTGAACATGATGTTCTGCCAGGCTGAGCACACAACGGCCTGAATGCACCAATGGATGCACTGAACACTCCAAACACTCTAATTGGCTAACTAGCTCATAACTGGGGAAACCGTCTATCTGATTGGCCGCCTGATCACCTGCAGGATACAGTATAAATATGACAGCTTAGATCCATAGCAGCACTTCGATACTAAATCATGAATAACTTGTACTCTAACTCCAAGACCACTTTCACCAAATCTACTGATAAGTTCATACTTAATATAATTTCTGACGAATAGAACAGTAAGTGAAGCTAAAATTAGCTGGCTCGTGATCATAACATGCGGCGATCAGCACATCAGGATAGTGCTCCGTAAATTGTGATCATGGTACAGAGTCAGTGGTACGGAATAATAAAATGGATCAGTACCATTAAAGGGTCACGGATATTTAGAGAAGCTACTCGAACGCAACAATTGAAATACCCATGCCTACACCCATACTAGACACTGAAAAAAAGACAAAGAACCCGTTGATAAATAGCTCACTGTAAAGAGGGGAACAGGAGGTCTCGAGAAAAATAGTTTTGGAGCTTTATTACTCGAGCCGGCTATAGCACGACTAGGTGGCAAAATATTTATGCATGCGGTATGCCTGCAGGTATGCGGTGCGAGGCATATTAATTTACCATACACATTGAGTATAAAGAGAGGAGGAGTATTAGGGCCATGACTTCGCATACAGATGACTACCATACAACTTACCACCCCGAACGGAATCAAGTATTCCCAGCCAACCGGACTCTTTATCAATGGAGAGTTTGTTCAATCAAAATCAGGCAAAAAACTTTCGACTACGTGCCCTTCTACCGAGAATGAGATTGTTGGAGTCTTTGAAGCTCAAGAGGCAGACGCTGAGACTGCTATCACAGCTGCTGAAAGTGCCTTCGACAGCTGGTCTCACACTGTTCCCGAAAAGCGTGCTATTTTACTCAACAAACTCGCTAATTTGATTGAGCGAGATGCAACACTTATCGCTGCCATCGAGTCATGGGATAATGGTAAAACCCTTGCTGCAGCCCATGGCGATATAAAAATTGCCATCAGCACTTTCCGTAACTATGCGGGTTACTCTAACAAGATAGATGGTGATGTCATTGAAACTGATTCTGACCACTTTAACTATGTCCGTCACGAGCCCATTGGTGTTTGCGCTCTGGTCATTCCATGGAACTATCCCCTCCTCATGTTCTCTTGGAAGGAAGGTTGCTCCTTGCTTGGCTTGTGGCTGCACTTTCATACTCAAGAGCGCTGAGTCTACACCACTTAGTGCCCTTTACATCTGTAGTCTCATTAAAGAAGCTGGATTCCCAGCAGGTGTTGCCAATGTTATTAGTGGCTATGGCTCTATAGGTGGATATCTTTCCGCTCACCCACGCATTCACAAAATTGCTTTTACCGGTTCTACTGCGACCGGACGTAAGATCATGAAGTCTTCTGCCGATTCTAATATCAAGAAGATCACACTAGAGCTTGGTGGCAAGAGTGCAAATTTAGTGTTTGATGATGCTGAGTTTTCCAACGCCATCCAAGGGGTCATCGACGGCATTTTCTATAACTGTGGTGAAATTTGTAGTGCTGGATCTCGCCTTTACCTCCAAGATGGTATTTATGACAGATTCCTTGATGCGCTCAAGACTGAGGTTGAAAAGCTCAAAGTTGGCGACCCTTTTGACGAAAAGACTTTCTATGGACCTCAGACGTCAAGAGATCAGCTGGAGAAGATTTTAGGCTACGTCAGAAAGGGTCTTGATGAAGGAGGCCGTATTGTAACAGGTGGCCACCGCCTGGGTACCAGTGGATTTTTCTTCCAGCCTACTATCTTTGCTGATGTCGAGAATAGTCATACTATTGTTCGTGAGGAGATATTTGGTCCTGTTTTGAGCGTTATACGCTTCAAGACTGTAGAGGAGGGCATCAAATTGGCTAATGATAGTGAATATGGCCTTGCTGCTGGCATATTTACTGAGAACCTTAACCGCGCTATATATGTTGCTAACTACTTGCGTGCTGGTACTGTCTGGGTTAATATTTTCAACGACTTCAACAGCAACGTACCTTTTGGTGGCTATGGCTCTTCAGGTATTGGCCGTGAACTCGGCAAGTATGCCCTTGAGAGCTTCACTGAGGTAAAGGTAGTGCGGATTGGTGGTATCAACAATGGTGCTAGATAAGACTGCTATCTATAAGAACCATTGCCGTAAGTATATAAGTATATAAGTATGTGAAGTATTGATCAGAGACTAGTACTTCGATTTCACGTGCAAGCTTTGGCCAGTTCTTCACCGTGTTTACACAGGAGCCCTACAAGTCATTAGCTAGCACTGTAATGCTTAAACGTTACAATGACTTGATAGGAGCTTAATATTCGACGTGGAATGCCCTTACTAGGTAGTTGCTATATCCATGATGCCGATGCAGTAACACACAGGTGAGACATGCAACTTAGTGCTGGGGTAACACTGCAACAAAAGCGAAATTGAGCGCATTAGCAGTCACAATCATGTAAGGACACTCCAATTATTTTACTGGTCTACAGAGAGTCTCCCCAAGAAGTGTGAGGCCCAACACTGCCAGGTGCAGGTGCAGCGAAACTGACTGAGGCTGCATGAGACTAGAAGTGTAGTTAAACCTTGATGAGATAACGCATGTACAATTAACCTATCATTTCAAATTTCTTTAAATATAGCACAAGGGAAGAATATACGTCCAGTCTTGCACGGGCCATTGGCGCCAGGCAGTTGCACTAGAGTCAGACGAGAATGATATTTCTGAACTCAGGTCATTCCCAGGCGCGGAACAAGCCCATAAAGGTATTTATGATTTCTGAAGCAATACCCAACCACTAGAGCTAATTATGAACAACCTGGCTCAAACTGTCGTTAATTTCATGATCTTTCTATTTGAAGGCCACCAGTCGAGTCGCGCAACTAACTTAGACTCAAAAAACACATCACAACTAGCAACTAGATATGATTGCGAAGATACGGAAGTAATTGCTAGTGTTACTTGTTACTTACGTATAGTTAGAATAATAGTAATACTATTTCCTTTGATTTGGTATAGAGTAAGGGGTACACGTTCCCTTATATGTGAATAACTTTATTGCTATATTTAGTATAAAACGTTACTTAGAATATTATTATGTGGTGAGTGCGTATATGCTTGGTTTTATCACGAGAAATTACCGATGTATTTGCTATTGGCCTATCGCCGGTGGGGAAGGTAGCAGTTGGCCAGGTTGTACCTATTGTAACGCAGTCTCAGGGTACTTGCGTTGTAAGATCTATCTGGTTAAAAATGAGCTAAACTTGACTGGCGGACGGACGGGTGAATGGAAGTCGTACAAAATACGGTCTTCAGATGAGCATTCACAGGACGACACACTTCCGTTCTCCTCACATAAACAGATTTGTTCTGTAGATTTAACCCCTTTTCTCTTATCTATACCCGCCAGCTCCTCAATTTTAACCAATCTTTGTGGGACTCTCTTTCTCGCTCTGGCACAAATAGAGCTGTCTTCACTCTCAGGGGAACCAAAAGAAGCTTTCAAGAAGCTCATAACAATCTCACTAGTAGGCATGACAGGAAGTTTCTAGCTTACAGACCTTGATGTACTCTTTTAGCATTGACCCACTTACGCAATGGGGACCCACAAATTAGCTACTCTTGTGGATATTCTCCTGGACTTGCAGATAAACTATCGACCGGTCGATATTGCTTTAGAGCATTAATCAGAATTAAGGTTACTTGATTAATGTTTTAAATTAGCCCTTTTTACTTGCTGTCATATACTCGCATATACATATTATAGTACACGTATCACTGCCATTGGCACATTCTTTACGTACTGGCTAATTAATTTTTTGCTTGTGGATGAGTGAACTCGCCATTGTAAGGCTGCCGTGATTTCATGTGCCGTAATGCAACGTTGACCTCACGGTCTCCTAGTAACCAGACTATTACCTGATTCATGACGAAGCATTGATAAAAGGACCATCGCCCATAGTACCAACAGCGACTCTACAGTGATTAAAATGTCCAACTACATGGAAGATGCAACAGCCATGCAGGAGGATGCAATACCGTAACGCTTACATAACAAATTATCTATCCAAAGCTACTCATACTCTAACGTTCGCTCATTTTAATGGCGTCCAGTATGAAGTTTTATCGCTTATCACCTCATTGCCATTATGCATAGATCGAGCCTCGTTCTACGCGGTACTGATGATGTCCACAATATGGGCAGGGTGGGTTGAAATTTGTTAGTTGCAGGTATTTAAATAAGAAGGGAGAAAAAGTATAGTGCTAAAGTAGCAATTCAATACACTGCTATGCGCATACAGGGTCACGTACCCCCACACTGCGTCGGTTCCTGAGTAGCCTGGCTTATGCAGAAGTACCTAATATGCATTGCTTATCGAGCACGGGAGCACGAGCACAGTGATCTAGTTCAAATATACTTTACTATCTCAAGCGAGTACATTTGTACTTTTTAACCGTAATGTGTCGATATATCTTGTTAGAACCAATATTGAGGCGCATGCATGCGTGCAAGGCAGATCAGCAAGCGCTTAGCCGCCTGGTAACGGGGTTCAGTTAAAAATATATTACAACAAGAGGCCGCGAATTTAGACTACTAGTGAAGGTTAAATGCTACAATTGTGACCTTCTGCTATTGCCGTGATCGTTACACCGCATCCACGGGTGGGGGTTTTCACACTGGCGTACTCATATTGTGAAAAATACATTCGATATGACACACATTTGATACTTTAAAGTAAACTTAAAGCAGAGGCATCATCTTGGAGATCCCAATTAATCATTGCCCAGAAATGTGATGAGTTTTATCGTGGCTTTAAAGCCCAAAATAGTTCTTGGATCGTCCTGCCGCGAGTATACCTGCTCTGAGTATTATAGTGGAGCACTAAAATACTCCTTATTTCAGAGGCTGGTCTTATAAGCGGACATGAAAACTAGTGAGTAATATACTATATACACACGCACATCACTGATGGTGAAGGAGTTCCATTATCGTCACCAGCGGCAAAACATGCACTGATCTACACCAGGGTTTCACTGATCGTACGTATAGTAATGTGGGTGGTACCCATAACTCCACGGTACAGAGCCAAAATTAGCTGAAAAATCAAAATGGCCAATGCACATTGCTTATTTGTTGTATATGTTCTCAAATTTGCCGTTCAACTGTTTAGGTGCTAGCATTTTATTCGCTGGTCGCCGCCTTGACAGCACGGTACCAACTGATGACTAACTGCAGGGTACATGCATCGCTCAGACCTTATCACGCATTTCCAGGATGGTGCATTTCTACTTAAGGGAGGAAACATACGGTCGACAAAGAGGGTACGATATTTCATAAAGTAGCTTGAAAAATGACATTCAACAAGGACGATGAGCTCCTTATGAATTTAGGTTATAGACCTGAACTAAGAAGAAACTTCTCCCCACTACAGGTTTTTGGCATTGCTTTTAGTATAATGTCTTTAGTGCCATCAATTGCGTCTGTGTTTAGTCTGGCATTAGAAGGTGGTGGTATTGGTATGACGTGGGGCTGGCTCGTTCCTTCATTATTTATTCTTAGTGTTGGTGTGGCACTCGCAGAGCTGGGAAGTGCAATGCCTACATCTGGAGGACTTTACTGGTGGACATTCAAGTTTGCTCCTAAAAATTACCGTAAGGTACTGTGCTGGTTTGCCGGTTATGCTAATACACTTGGTCTTATCGCTGGCCTTTGCTCCATCAACTATGGATTTGGTACTATGGTTATGACCATTCCGGTTATTGCAACCGATGGAGCGTTTGCACCTACAAGATATGAAGCTTTTGGTGTTTTTGTGGCCTGTACTATTCTTCAAGGCTGCGTGGCTATGATCACCACGAGCTTTATGTCGAGATTACAATCATTCTGCATTTTTCTCAATGCAGTCTTGATTGGCCTTGTTTGCATCGCGTTACCAGTTGGACTGGTGAAAAATGGAGGAACCCTGAATTCTGGTAAATTTGTCTTTACGGATTCCTCAAACTTTTATACTGGCTGGCCCTATGGTTGGGCTTACTTTTTAAGTTGGATGGCAGCAATTTGGACAATTGGGGCATTTGATTCTTGTATTCACATGTCTGAAGAAGCATCTAATGCCGCTACAGCAGTTCCCTTGGGTATTGTCATGGCTATTGGTGCTGATGCTCTCCTTGGGTTTGCAATTATGGCCATCCTTGCCGCTTGTGTTGGGCCTGATCTAGAGGCCGTCATCAATTCTGCTACCGGTTCAGCCTTTACCCAAGTGGTTTACGACTGTTTGGGCAAGAAATGGGCCATTGCAATCGAGATCTTGATGGTTGTTGTACAGTGGCTCATGGGTCTTTCCATGCTCGTGGCTGCTTCCCGTCAAACTTGGTCATTTAGCCGTGATGGTGCACTTCCCTTTTCAAGATTCATTAGTTTCATTGATCGTAAGCGTGCAGTTCCTTACGTGGCTATTATTTTCGACTGTACCTGTTGCATTTTGATTGGCTTGCTAATTTTGGCCGGTCCCACTGCTGCCAACGCACTTTTCTCCCTTTATACAAGCTCCAACTCTATGGCATGGCTATCGCCTATTATTTGGAGGGCCTACTATGGTAGAACTGCGGAATTCAAACCCGGCCCCTTTTATTTGGGAGAGTTTTGGAGCCGTGTCAACAATATTATAGCAAGCCTATACCTGATTTTCTCCGCCTTATTTATTGCAACTTTCCCTTCGCTCAATCCAGTTACCGATGCGGACTCTATGAACTATACCTGCGTTATCAACCCTGGCGTATGGCTCGGCTGTCTTCTTTACTACTGGATCGATGGTCATAAATGGTTTCAGGGCCCTAAACTCACGATTGACGTTGAGGTGCTTGAAAGTAAGAACGGTCCCAATGATGCCGCACTGCCTCATATGCCTGATAAAGCAGATGATGATCGTCCCGGCATGCGCTCGCGTACTCATGACTCTACAAGTGACGAAAATACTCATAAAAGAAGTCTTGCTCCTAAAGAGACACTGGCTATTGAAAGCGACTAATTTATATTTAGAATACATGTACCAGGTGTCGTTAACCTTCTCTATAGGTTTCTGTAGAATATCCTCGGCCAAGATATTTTTCATTGCCATAGTTGTGGGACCCTTCAAATGGGCATACTTGTAGAGTGTAAGGGGTTGATTTTGATCTATATGAGATAAAGAGCATGCCAGAAATGTCTGATCCCAAGACTACAGATTTATCAAACTTAGAAATATTGAAAATAAACGTACAACGTAGTAAATAAATAATTTAAATTGCAAAAAGCGGGGTCTTTTTCTCCAAGCGAGGCTTGAATGGCTGTACAACACTAAAAGCACCAGTACCAATTCGCATGGGTTGACCGAGAATAATGCACTCGGACACACCTTCAATTTTATCAGTCTTTTTGTAGAAAGCAGCGTCGAACAAGTGATCGGTTGTCTTTTCAAACGAAGCAAGTTGTAAAACGCTATCACGCATCTTTGCGAGACCAAAACGAGTAATACCGAGAACTTCACCCTTGAAAGTCATGACATCTCCAAGCAACTGAATGTGACGGGGATCGACACTCATACCATGCTTTGCCATTGTATAGCTGATTTCATTCGTAATAGAAGCCCTGGCTGCTTCTATACCGAGCACTGAACGCATTTCAAGAATGTGGTTGGTGGCAGTCTTTGTACCAATGATACCATCAGTAATCATGACATTCTGAAGACCGTAACCTTCAACAAGCAACTCCTTTTTACCATCGTCACGAATATTGATGACGGCACGGGCAATGTCTCCATGACCTTCGACCACAACGTCCGGTAAGAGACGTAAAAGCTGCTGGCCACGGTAATAACTGTCGGCCTTGTCATAACCAAGTTTGATAGCAGCAAAATCATCTGCCAACGTCGCGGCTTTAGAGGCAGCGCTAGCAACAGGACGTACAGCAACGTGAATCTCATTACGGTCAAATAAGCAAAGAATATCGCCATCATTGACCTTCAGTTTTGAATGGCGAGCAATAGAAGATGCAATGTCATGCAATTTAATGTCAAGTTGCAATCTCTCAACTGTAGAGAAATCAATCTTAATGCCAATGTAGGAAATACCATTAGTATACACATCCTCCATGTACTCTGTGATATCACGCAACAGTGTCTTTTCAATGCGACCCTTCACAATACGAGCAGTACGCTCATCGTCGTCATTTGCAAGACAACCTGTAATGATGGGGGTTGAGATGGTCTTGGAAGCGTTGATAATTTCCTTAATACGGGGAACACCAAGGGTAACGTTCATACTAGCAACACCAGCAAAATGGAAAGTCTTCAACGTCATTTGAGTACCGGGCTCACCAATGGACTGCGCACCAATGGCACCAACAGCTGTACCTGGTTCAACCTTTGAGCGCTCGTACTTGAACAAACAAAGTTTAAGAAACTCTGAAACAGTTTCTTGAGTAAGTTTGGCCACTTTGTCAACCACAGAGAGTGCCTCGGGGTCGTCCATCGGGATGTCCTCAGTATCACCAGGCTCCAAGCCGTTCTTGAGACGAACCTGAATGAGCTTGGATTTACGCATGGCAACGTATCCTCTCAAGGAATTATAAAAGTCGCGTTGAGGATCGTGTTGGTCAACATATTCATCAGCAACCTCAGCAATATCCAGCGACTCCATGCGCTTACCGTAATTATCATAACGGACGAGCTGACGTTCCTTTTCACCAATGATGTCTTCGACAACTTTATCAACTTCATAAGGCAAGAGTCCAGGGGCATTCACATCGAAAGTAAGATTTTGGCAATGCTCCCAAGTACGATTAAAATCAACAGGGGTTGCATCACCTTCCATATCAAAGGGATCAAGACCGTCACCGCCATAGTTGAATTGAACAACCAAGTTAGAACTGGTACGAACAGTCTTATCATAGAGAGAGCTCAAATCTTCTAATGACTTCATTAGACGGCGCGACATATAACCCGTTTCAGCAGTTTTGACGGCAGTATCGACTAGACCTTCACGACCTGACATAGCGTGGAAAATGAATTCCGTGGGAGACAAACCAGAATAGAAAGAGTTACGAACAAAACCCTTCGAAGCGGGAGTCTTTGATAATTTCTCGAAATGCGGTAAGGTACGGTCCTGGAAGCCATTTGCAACACGCGAACCACCAATAATTTGTTGTCCTACGCAAGCAACCATCTGTGAAACGTTAAGATTTGAACCTTTAGAGCCGCACATAGCCATGATTAGAGGAGCATTGTGGTTATCAAGCTCTTTAATACAAACCTCACCGACTTCTTCACGAACTTTAGAGAGCAAACCACCAATCTTGGCTTCGAGCGTCTGTTCCTCGTTACAACCAGGCTGGGTCTCGAGTTGGCCCTCTTGATAAAGATTAATCAATTCGAGAGCTTTGGCATACGCACTCTCAATAAGTTCATCCTTGAGTTCACTAAGATTTGCTCCGGGAGTAACATCGGCAATACCAATAGAGAAACCACGGTTTCCGAGGTACCGTGCACACATCTTGGCCATACGATTCATAGCTGCAGCGGCTTCAGTAGGACCATAATCACGTAAAATAGTATAAAACACCGAGTTCTTTTTACCGTCACCAAGTAAGTTCTTGTCCATATTACCACATAAAATTTGAGAGCCGCGTACCAATACATAGCCATCATTAGGGCTCATTTCAAGCGGCTGGCCTTTAGCAGGAGCCTGGAAAGTTTTGTTCTTGGCCTCCAGATTAATCAATACTTTGGATTGGGAGTTGGGCCGAATCAGCAGCGAGAAGACCTGTTTACCAGACCAGAGGCATTGGGGTTTGAGGATGCAAGGGGGAGGAATGTCAAACTGTAGAGTAGCATCGCTCATCATGGCTAAAATTTCAGAAAGCTGTGCACGGTCGAAGAAGGTATCCTTCTTCGCAATCAAGTACGACGCACTGATAAAATCTTGTGTGGCAGCAATAATAGGAGCACCGCTCTGGGGAGTGATGAGATTATTTTTAACACCCATGAGGTGCATCGCTTCAGCACGAGCTTCCTCAGTTTGTGGAACATGCAAATTCATTTCATCACCATCGAAATCGGCATTATAAGGAGTACACACACACTCATTGAGGCGGAATGTTCTCCAAGGACGGATCTTGGCGAAATGAGAGAGGATAGAAAGACGATGCAATGAAGGTTGACGATTGAACAAAACAACATCACCGTCCTCGAGGTGGCGTTCAACAATATCGCCAATGTTGAGCTCTCTGGCCAGCATGTCGCGGTTACCAAATCTGAGATTACGGCGAAGCGTTTCACCCTTTTTAAGGATATAATTAGCTCCGGGATACTTTGTAGCACCTGTTTGAACTAAAGATCTTAGTTTCTTACGATTATATTTTGTCACACGTTCCGGATATGTTAAAACTTTGGCCACCAGCTGTGGTACAGCAACTTCATCAATGCGTAAATTGGGATCTGGGGAAATTACAGTACGTCCCGAAAAGTCCACACGCTTACCACTAAGATTACCACGGAAACGACCCTGTTTACCCTTTAGACGTTGGCATAATGCACGAATGGGCTTTGAAGCAGGCATACCAGGGCCAGAATTTGTATCAGAGTTGATGTAAAGGGCAAGAGAGAGCTGCAAGAATTCCCATTGTTCCATTAGAGCAGTCAGAGCCATGCCCTTTTCCAGACCAGCTCTAATGAGGCAGGATGTCCACACTACTTCAGTAAGCTTAACAGTAAGGTCATCCTCATTAGAAGCAGTATCTTGCTGTACCGAGGGACGGATGCAAACAGGAGGGGCAGGAATTTCTTGCCAGAGGTAATCTTCAGGGCGGCTGGTCAGCGGGTTAATACCTACTAATTCACAATCTTGAGGCGATACCTGTTTTAACAAATTCAAAACTCTCAGAGGATTCAAGTCGTCTACTGCCCTTCTCAAATATTTATCAAGGTCAGGGTGGTTCAATTTCGCTTGATCGAAACTTTTGTCAAAGTCGGCCTTTTCTTCAGGAATTTTTTTACCAATCCAACGATACTTGTCATGAATAATTTTAAGAGGGCCAGCTTTCTTCACTACACCATTAATGGCACCACATCCGAGACAATTGCGTTGTTTACGACACTGTTCATTAATACGCTTTAGAATACCCATTTTGCGTAGATTATCAATATGGGGGTTACGAAGCTCAGCCAAAAACTTGCGCTTTGTTTCTGGTTCTAGTAAAATAGCTGAACATTCTTTACATACGCATTGGAGGATACCAAGCACGTGTTTGAAGTATCCGACGTGAAAGACGGGGAGGGCCAATTTAATCCGACCAAAATGACCCTGACAAGTAGCAAGCTTACCCTGGCAAGTTTTACAGGTGCGGAAATCACTAGATACACCCATATGCATATCGAGGGCACCGGAATCCTTCGGAGCCCTACCCTTTTCAAGATCAAATAGGTCTCTGGTAGTGACATCTACGACAGAAAGTTTTTCGATAGTTTCAGTTCCTAGAGCAGAAAATGTTAGGGCTGAAATTAGCCGCGGGGGCGCGTCCTCAACGCTCTTTTTCATGGATTTAGATGGAGAGAGGGAGAGAGAGAGAGAGGAGTGAAAAATTAGGTAATCGAGAGCCAATATTATTTTTTTTGATTTAAATCGGTAGGCGCCACGGCGACGGCAACGCCACAAGACTTAGTCATCATCTGAAGACATTGGCGCCACACCCCTGGCGCCACGCTTTACCTTGTTTACAAAATGGACTGGGATCAAGATCGTGGACTTCGAGCTCCTCAAATGGCTTATTCCCCCGGCTCAACGCACACAAATCATAGCGACCAGTATGCTGATCCTACAATGCATGCTCCTTTTGATGCGCGCGTCCACCTTCCTAGCCCGGGAGTTATTTATGATAATGACCTGTACAGCCCGAATGCGAGCCCCCAACGGAGTCCTGGAAGCCCAAACCGGCGTGCAACTAGTCCGGTAAGGCGTCCACACTCTCCCACCCGCCAGGCCCGCCAGCCCCAACAACAACCGATTCCCATTCCTGCCGCGCAGCAACCGCAGTCTCAGGGAATAGAGCGGCACCCTGAATGGTTTAACAATGAAACCCAAGAACGAGCCGCCGCAGTAAAGCTCAAAATCGAGCATTTTTTCCGTCATAACGTCACGCAAGCTATTGAGCGTAACCAGCGTCGTGTCGATACTGAACGTCAACTCCAACAAGAACGAGGCTCAGAAGAACGTAGAAACCGGAAACTTATGAGTCTTGGTAAAAAAGAGTCAAACTTCCTTAGGTTAAGACGTACAAAGCTTTCTCTGCAAGACTTTGTTACCATCAAAGTTATCGGTAAGGGAGCGTTTGGTGAAGTGAGACTTGTCCAGAAGCGCGATACCGGTAAGATATATGCCATGAAGACTCTTTTCAAGAGTGAAATGTTTAAAAAGGACCAATTGGCCCATGTCAAGGCAGAACGTGATGTATTGGCTGGAAGTGACTCCCCTTGGGTAGTTTCCCTTTATTATTCCTTCCAAGACGACGATTACCTCTATTTAATTATGGAATTTTTACCTGGTGGTGATCTTATGACTATGCTCATTAAGTACGATGTTTTTAGTGAAGATATTACTCGCTTTTACATTGCCGAGTGTGTTTTGGCTATTGAAGCGATTCATACGCTAGGATTTATTCATCGTGATATTAAGCCGGATAATATCCTTATTGACAAGAGTGGCCACATCAAATTATCTGATTTTGGACTATCTACTGGATTCCATAAAACTCATGACTCAAATTACTACCGCCAATTATTAGAACGGGATAGAAGTGCTGGACCCCGCCCGCAAAATCGCCAAAGTATTGTTGATGCAATCAATTTAACAATTTCAAATCGCCAACAAATTTCTACATGGCGTAAGTCACGCCGGTTAATGGCTTATTCTACAGTGGGCACTCCGGATTATATTGCTCCAGAGATCTTTATTCACGAAGGATACGGCCAAGAATGTGATTGGTGGTCGCTTGGTGCCATTATGTTTGAGTGTTTGGTTGGCTGGCCTCCATTTTGCAGTGAAACCCCCCAAGAAACATACTGCAAGATTCTTAACTGGCAAGAGCACCTTCGTTTTCCCGAGGATATCCATATATCAAGTGAATCGGAGGATTTAATCTGTCGCCTTCTCACCTCGCGCGATCACCGCTTGGGCCGTGGTGGCGCCGATGAAGTTAAGGCTCATCCCTTCTTCAGAGGAGTTAACTGGAATGCTATCCGCCAATTCAATGCTCCATTTGTGCCAAAGCTAAAATCAATTACTGATACATCTTACTTCCCTACTGAAGATCTTCAACAAGTACCCGATGTTCCTATGGTTCAAGCACAGCAGATGGGTGGACCTAAACGCGATGCCCGTGAAGATTTGCCGTTCATTGGTTACACGTTTAGTCGGTTTGATTATCTCACCAAGAGAAATGCTATCTAGTGCTGCTATTATACGGAGGGGGGCTAGAAGTTATACTACGAGTTATGCGCTTATGTTCTTTGCCTCTAGGGCCTTTGAAATGTCTGCGTAAACAGTCTCAACGCTTTGATCTGCGTTGATCCATGCCCAGTTTTCTCCCTTCAACTGGAGGAACTGTTCCCTAACTTTTTGCTGGAACTCCTTACGCTCGTAGCGTTCTTGGCCGTATCCCCCGCGTTTCTCAGCAACTTGAGTGCTGACGTCGAGGAAAATTACCAGATCTGGTTCCGGAAGTCCCCGGTCGGGTGCCGCGCACCACTCGGTATCGAGGCCCTTTGCGGCACTGAATGCAATTCCACTGAAGACATACCTATCAACAACAACATTGCCTTTCTCCAATAGTAGATTGATCTTTTGTTTGCATTCCCACCGATTGGCACTGAACAATAAATGAATTGCTTCATCTGGCAACTGGCTAGTGCTAGTGAGATATGAGTCGATCATTTTCCCAATGGTGGTTGTTCTATCGGGAAATTTGAGCAGTTCTGCCTTTAGGGCGGTTGCTAGTTTCTCACTTTGAACTGTTTTACCTGCTCGATCTAGCCCTTCGATTATGATTAGTTTGCCCATGTAAGCCGCTACGGTGCGTGCGCGTGTATACGTGATTTGTATCAAGTTTAAGCTAAATATACTTTATTGAGATGACCTTTTTTTTTCTTTTTAAGTGGAGAGTCACTGCTTTATTTGTAACATTATTATAAACATATATATGGGGTTTACACGCTGCTCTTTGGCTGTTTTCCCGTCGCGATTGTACTGGCGAAGGAAAAAAGAATTGGGGGTACCCTAGGCAACCTACCCGCCACTGACGCCACGTTATCGTCGAGTATAAAAGCTGTCTGCGGGCTCATTTCTGGCTGACAGATCTCCGTCTAAAATTTTGCCAGCATTATCGCATCTAGCGACAGCGCACTTCATGGCGGAGTAGAATGAATTCCAGACTGGGCACCCTTGGCTGATTAGGTGAAGCTACGGGAATCAGTAAGTGAAACAATAAATTAATAGTTATATATGCAATTATCCTGCACTAGCGACCAGCTATTGTTGATGCACCAACGACTACCTTCCCAAGTAGCATCTCTATACAAAACTCCAAAATCTTTCATGCTAAAGAATGAATCTGACGGCACATCCTCGGGCACAAGTAACGACGTGTTACTTGTTGTGCTATTCATGCTGCATACTGAGTTATGATCGCAGTCAGATTCTTTTCCAGAATTACAGCATACTGGTTGGCGTCGAGAGCTATTCTGACGTCTGCCTGAACGGTTAGATCTCTCCACTTGATATTTTTCAGGAGGCATTTCCCTCTCTTCTATTGGAAGTGAAACGCCTATGCTAAGGTTAAGGGCATGGATCCATTGTAGAGCCTCAAGAATGGTATTAAATTCGAATAGAATCTGCATGCCGTTAGCTCGCAATCGAATTGGGTTCTTTCCCTTTGTATAGTCACAAGCAAATCCAACTTGTGCGTATTGCATGCTTAGGCGTTTAGTATTGGTTCGATAGCCTCGTAGCTGAATCTCAAGTACAGTGTTATTTAGTATAATCTGTGCCTTGGACCAGCGTCTTATAAAATTCGCCTTTAGCGGGTTGTCAAATTCCAGTTTGCACATCACTGACGCTGCAAGCTCCACCCTAGACTCATAAGCTGGAAGCTCGCATGTATCCGGGCTATACTCGGGGAGCATCGGTTTGCGAACGGTATTTTTGCCAGCGTGATCACAAGTTGCTTTAATATACGGCATCTTCAATTCTTGGCACCTGTATAGCTGTACGACCATTGGTTCGAAGGTACGCTCACGCCCGAGTGTGTGAACTATTGAAACCAAGTGTAGTTAAATCCGTTACTATTTAATAACCACAAGTGTAAAATAGCATTAAGCACTCGCATGAGGTCCCGCTTTGCTTTACGGACTGCGTAATGACGTCATCGAGCGTACTTGCAATCTACAGGTTATTTTCATGGACAGGAGGGGTTTGCAATTTTAAATAGATCAGTAAAACGATATTATTTCATCGACCATACGCTGTGAAGCCTTTGGATACCGTTTATACGGAATCAAGGTAAAGTATCCAATCAGGACGCTTGCATAGGCTATTTGAAATATATGCCGGTGTGATGCAGCTCGGATAAAAACTATTTCCAGCCGGCCTTCGTCTATAGCAGTACTCTATTCGGTCGTATATTTCCTGTGGTCCGAGCAATTCTAGTTTGCGTAGCGCACTTGCTTGCGCATACTTGATATATGCATATGAGGTTGCGGCTCCCGCTAATAAGCGCGCGTTAAATCTCAGAGAAAGATAGTATATATGGGCTAAAAGATATCAGATTATATGCCTAGATGCGTATCCTGCCATTCGCCAAAACCATGCACGACATTATCATGGCCCGGTCTCACGAGCCTACATATGCTGCCCAGCAATTCCACTCACGAGCTTCAAGATACTTTACCCTACACGAGGGATAAATTGACTGTCGTTACGATTAATCTGCTAAATAACTTCTGCTCGCCTGATTTTCAAGCTCGTATGAAATTCCAGTTAAGGAATTCTCAAAATGGAGGGCTATGCCCATGTGCGCCATGTATTTTCTTAGGATAATCTCTCTGATGCACGTTTGAATTCGCTAATAATCTTTGGGGTGGCGCTTAGAGCAATTGGAGCTATCGTTCCTGGTATGAAACAATGCTGAGATTCCTCCTGGATCAATGGGTCACCAGAGCTATGCCAATTTTGAAGCTGATGACGTTGTAAGATTAATCGATCAAAGCTCCGCGAATAAGCATTGGCTTTAAATGAGTCCAACTGCATTTACTCCCCCTTATTCCCGCAATATCATAGTGATCTTGAGGTTACAAGTGTTTAGGAAATTGTTGGTCCCGATATTGGTATTGTCGTACCCAAGATTCAGTCATTAAACTTGCTCCTGAAGATAAAACCCATTATGAGGGCAAGGAATCAGAGTCATGTTCGCTGTTGCTTCTGACTCTAATACTTCAGCAACTTCCCGCGACCAAATAAATAAATGGAGGAGGCGTTTTAGAGTTTCCACAGCTACCCCCACGGAATCATTGTTTTTACCCTTGAGTCGTCGAGCTCTAGCCACGTAAAAAAGTGGCCATCACTTGCAGCTGATCTTCAAGAGATGGTATTACAACCCATTTCCTCTGCTGCTCCAAATTCTGTTGATAGCATGTTGACTGCGTTTTCTCCCGTATTTGACGATCTCCCAGATGCCCATTTGTATAATCTGATTCGCTTCCTTGTTGTACTGAAAACTGAACCAAGTTTTGTCAAGTTTTTAGACGCTCAAAGCCTTCGACATCGCTCTAAACCCCACTACATAGAGTTCAACAGGCTATACACACGGTAATACAAGCATTTACCTACTAAACAGATAATTCCACAGTACTCGTAGGAAAATTAAAAACTCTTATCATATTTGATTAAACGCTATTCAATATTTCATCCCGTTAAATCTTATGCTTAACGTGAACCTGTTTAAAAACAGCTTCGTGGTCGTCGAGCCATTCCAATACGTCGGCCAAATGGATATCTCTCTCTTCCTTCTTGAGGTGAGGCAGCTCATGAAGCCAGTCGGGGTAAGTTTTGAGCGTCTTGTCCGTCAATTTAACCTCATCAATGAACTGCTTCGACGAGTCATAGAGGCACAAATAGTCCTTGGTACCGTGGCTCAGAAGAAGCGGGCGGTCAACAATATTGCTAGTAAAGGCAGGATCTAATAAACGAGCACCACGACTAACCATCCCGAACCCCATAGAGGCACTAGCCATGTTGTGTCTGAGGGGGTCATTGGGGTATTGTTTGATACGCTCGGGATCATTAGTACACCAAGATGGGTCAACAGCAACGGGGGCTCTAAACCAGGGTACAAAACGGTTAAGGAATGGGACCAGATAAGCCTTCCAATCAGTGACTTTGGGGTGTGGCTTAATGAACGGGGAGTTTGCTAGATAACCATCAAATTTTTCCTTATACGTACCAATTACCATATAGTTGAGGGTAATACCCCCTCCCATAGAATGGCCCCACAGCAAAAGAGGGCCATCCCATTGTTTAAACAGCTTTTCATAAACGCAATCAATATCGGAGAAAACCAACGCCTCATTAGTTACACCGTTGTCCTTTGTAGTCAAAGCACTATTTCCAAAGCCACGCTGGTCAAAGAAGGTCACTTCATAACCGGCCATTGCCACCCGCGGGAACCAATGCTCGTAGGCGGCGATGTGTTCGCTAAATCCATGGATATAGAGAATCTTGGCTTTAGTATCAGTGCCTGCCGGAACTAAATAGGTTCTTGCTTTCAGTTTCAGGCCATCTTTAGCGACAACATCAAAATCTTTGTGGGGAAAAGTCATAATGGCAACTAAGCCTAGGCCAAGCAGGGTGGCCAAAATAATGTTGCAGATCGCATGCAAGCCCACCTAAGCGAAGGTGCTGCTAATAATTGTAGCAACAAATAGTGGGGATTAATTCCATGATTGGCGGAGCGTCGGCGACAACTCAATGGTGCGGTTGTCAATTGATCGTACGCCACCGTTGCCGCGGTAGTAGTGTTTCCACGTAGCCTTGCGACGTGGCCGGTCTCGCTAGTCTACTAGTTTAAATTGCGTTATTTAAAACCTAACCTGGTTAGCAGCACTTGTGTGTGCCCCAATTCTCGGTCATTTCCAGAGGGCGGCCGTTGGTGGTGTGATAATGTAGTCAAAAAGGCATAGGAGGCAAAATACATCATCACATAAGCAAGAGCCTATGATTTTACAGTTTTTTATCTATAACGTTTTACCTAGTAAATTTCAGGCTTTAACCTGACGAATACCAGATTCAGGAGCAGGAATACCGTTTAAGCGGAAAAGAGCATCGCCCTCGGCCCATGCTTTGCCTGCACCGAAACCAGTGCCGAGAAGTACAGGGAAAGCTCTGCGGCGGAAAAAAAGAACTGAGGTAACTACACCGACTCCAAAGCCAAGACCGGTCTTGACGAGTCCATTTGAAATCACAATATCCCACTTGTTTGCGAGGGTTTCGTCACTTCTTGAGCCTGCCATTGGGAAAGGTTGATTGGACGTAAGCAACGTTTGTAGTTGGTGCTGAGTCAGGAGTACCCCGCGTTTCTGGGTAGGTTCGAGGCATTGTGCATTGTGAAAAAAAATGAATAAATTAAAGGCATTACAAGGGATTAGAATTTTAGATTGCACAAGAGTGCTCGCTGGGCCATTTGCTACCCAGGTGCTCGGGGATATGGGTGCAGATATCCTCAAGATTGAGCACCCAATTCGTGGTGATGATACTCGAGCATGGGGGCCACCGTTTACTACTAATGGTGAAAGTGCCTACTATTTGTCGGCGAATCGTAACAAACGTTCAGTTGCTTTGGACTTCAAGTCCACCACGGGCCAAACCATTATCAAGCAATTGGCGGCCAAATCAGATGTTTTTGTCGAGAACTTTTTGCCTGGTGGCCTTAAAAAATATGGATTAGACTATGAATCTTTAGCTCAGGTTAACCCTGCGCTTGTTTATGTTAGCATCACTGGCTATGGCCAAACAGGACCAATGTCGAAACGACCTGGTTATGACGTGATGGTGGAAGCTGAGTTTGGCTTGATGCATATAACGGGTCATCCTGATGGCCCTCCCGCAAAGGTTGGCGTGGCAGTGACCGATTTGACCTCGGGCCTATATTCTGCAATCTCAATCCTGGGGGCTCTTCGCGTTGTAGAGAAAACGGGACAAGGCCAACACCTTGACGTTAGCCTTAGTGATTGCCAACTAGCTACTCTTGCTAATATTGGCAGTAATGTGCTTATCAGCGGCAAACGCGATTCAGGACGCCAGGGAGCTGCACACCCTTCAATTGTCCCGTACGAAGCATTTGAAACTAGTGATGGTAGTATCATGATTGGAGGAGGAAATGATAACTTGTTTAGACATTTTTGTGACGGAATAGATAGGCCAGAGTGGAAAGAAGATGCGCGGTTTGCTACCAATGCCTTGCGGGTTGAAAATCGTAAAATCCTTGTACCAATGATCAATCAAGTTACAAGAACAAAATCTACTACTGAATGGGAGAAAGCCTGGGCAGGCAAACCGTTTCCGTTTGCGCCCATCAATGATGTAAAGGACTCGTTAGAGCATCCCCATTCGGTTGCTCGAGGCATTGTCCATGAAGTAGAACACCCTCACGGACCTATCAAGGTAGTTGGCCCGCCGGTAAAATGGAGCAAAACGCCGCCTGAAATTACAAGACACCCCCCGACCCTTGGTGAACATACCCGTGAAGTTTTACAAGAGGTTTTGCAGCTACAGGAGTCTCAGTTGGAAAAAATGGCTCAAGATGGAGTGATTAAGCTTTGATAACCGTGTAAAATTAGATTAGATAGAATCCTACTATTGTATCATCATTTTCCAAGAGCTGGGGTTGGCAATAGCCAGCTAGTAGAATCTATGATTGCGGCCATGGTAACAAGTGCTTGCAGTGTTATATATTAGGCAAGGTCGTGTAGAGAAGTAGACGTTATCAGGTTATTTTGTTTTCAACCATATTTTATAATAGGCCAATATTGCCGACATTAGGCCAGCAACTGTTTGGACACTTGAATCAACCCTTGGTCGGAAAACATCGACATAACAAAAGATAAAGTCGCATACTAGTTTTGAGACTTCCAGTTTCCATATACGTCCTTTGCCCTCACGCCTTATCCAGAGGCCGTGGATTATACTCACAAACCAAGCCAATTCACTCTGCCGCTCAAAGGTCCTGGTCAATTTCTTATCGAGGGTGCCGATCTTGGCTAATAAATATAAATCGTCAGCCAGTTCATTGTAGAGGTCAACAAACTGGAAAAATCCGGGGTACTTCCCCGCATGCATCTCGGCTTGCATTTCGCGCCAAGTCTTGATCCAGTCGCCAAACTTGATGACTTTACGGAATGCACTCAATTCTTTGACGAGTGGTGCTATTTTGGGGGCATAATATAGCGCCAGTATTGAGGATTTTAGTTGGCTCGTTTCAGATAATCGTAGGGCAAGACGGCCGGTATACTGAATGATCTTGATAGTCTTGTCCTTGCCAGCACGCTGCTGCATTATAACGATTGCCTTGTCCAAATTCGCCATTTTTCTTGCTAGTTGGCAGGGGTATGATCAGTCTATACAACGAGGAAACAAAGCGGTCCTCAGTTGCTTAGTATTTTTCAAAAACCCTTTGCTGACTACACGACACGGCCCTGGCCTCTCTCTATCTAAGACAAACGCGCGCGCGTCGTCGAAGCCAATCATAATGAGTATTGCAGAGTCGAGTATTGCGGACGCGCAAAAAATATATCAGGATTTACGCAAATATATCGTGCAGCATGAAACAGGTCTTGAATTCCTCAAGGGTCTGTCGACTGCGTCGGAGACTCGTCGTGCTTTCAATACCTCAAAGATCGACGAGAGAATTCAAATCCTCAAAAAGGAACGCGAGTTTGAGGAGAAAAACATTGACGACGAAATTAATGAAATCCAGCAATTGGAGAACTTCATTCCAAACGAGGTTCAAGAACAGCTTCTGCTCGAACAGCTTGAAGACCTGCGAGTCACCCGCGACAATATGTCGATGAATCTTGCTGATGTGCTGGATAAAATAAAACAACGAGAATCGCTAAACTTCATGTCTACATCTTTGTCAAATGCGCTTTCAACCGTTCAATTGGAGGAAGATATTGAGACAAGGAGCGATGGGCATCACCAGTTTCAACCACCCCAGGAGCAGCAAACTATTTACAATGAGCTACTCAAACAGCTCGAGAGCGTCCAGAATTTATTGACGAATAACAAATCGTCGTGAATAATCCCGAAACCAGGAGCAATCTCTTGGCATAACTTTGAATGGTCTCTAGCAACGTACTTAGTTGTCTGCAACTACTAAACATACAGACTCTGATACAAGCATTCTCTGACGCTTGGGGTGCTGTGCCTCGCGCTGACGATTGATTTTGGTCAAAAATCGCCTCTATGCCTGCATTTAAGATACACAATCGACTATTTTTACAGGTCCAAATATTACTGTAAAATAGACAATGCTAGTACAGAATGAGCATTGCTGAGAAAATTAAAGTTTGGAACAAGCGGGTGTTACAAGGCATGCATGTGTGAAATCACATTTAGGTTTCTTGCCATTGCTCATGAGCGGTAGGGGCATTGTAAACCTTAATATTTCTGTATTATAAACAGAACAAAATGATTGCAAAATGTGGGTGTATTCTATTCCCCTTCCCCATCACTCAGTCCCCGGCTGCTTTGTTTTAGCTATTCCAACGTCAGATTAAAATGATCAAGAGCTTCACTGAAACATCAGATAAGTTTGAATGGTGCAACGGCCTTACCATCTGTCCGACTGCTACAAATGAATATGAATTGGAAAGTGCTATTGAGCGGGTGTATAGCAATGACAGCGACCACTCAGACTTGACATCCATCGGGCCTGGCGAGACATATACGCGTTCGCCAATCCCGCCGTCACCAACTCATAGTCTTGACTCTTGTCTCTGTGAGTTTGTTCAAGGATATATTTGGGACCTAGAAACGTTTGAGCGTACCATTATCATGTACCATCAATCAAATGCGAAATACCTGCATCAATTGGAATCAGAGAAGACGCCTAGGCGGGCACTTTTGGCTCGCAAACTCGCGTATCGGCAAAACTTGATCAAGATCCTAAATGATGCTCAAATTGAATTGACAAAGGCGCGAAGGCGACCCAGGGGCACCACAGAGCGAATAGAAGGCTACGCACAGGCCACAGTGCGGAGGTTTCAGCTAGTCATGTTGAGCATTCGCGACGAGAATGGGTTCCGGCCAGCAGTGGAGGATACCAATTAGCGACTTCTAGGTATTGTTAATATTATTATTACTATTTATCGTTGGTATTTGCCTAACCATTGGCATGAGCACTGTGTCTGTAATGAGAATTGGCTAGTGAGTCTATGTTATATCTACACAGCGGGGTATATAAATAAATATTCTTTGAGCAAATGTGCAGGTATTAAAACACCGTTACTCCGAGGGAGGTTCAGGACTTTCGGCCACTAACTCACCTCTTTCATCCAAAAATGCTCCAACCGCTCCCAAGTACCCTTCATGTCTAAAGAAATACGCACGTTTCTCGCCATGAGACCAAAAGTTAATGGCATAGGCCAGTGTATGCATCGTTTGCGGGTGACCACGGATATAACTGCCGCCAAAAAAGATATGCTCAATATTATGATTGCGGGCATGCAAATAGGCCAGTTGTCCAATGTTGTTGGATACTGCGTAAAGAAGCGACCGGCTTATATCGTTTGGGTCGAAATTTTGTTCTGGGTTCTTGAATGCTTTTCCAAAACTCGAGGCGATAGCAGTGCTTTTGAGGCCGATTTTTTCATACGAATCGCCATAGATGTCGCCAACCATCATGTCAACATTTGTATTGTTCCCTTCAAGGGCCATTGCAAGCATATCATCAAACGTCTTTGCCGGCGTCAACATTCGCAATAAGCCCCACAAGGTGCCACCCCCTAACGAGGATCCACCAATCCGTTCAAAACGAGTAGGAGAATGGACTTTTATAATGGAGACACCAGAACCAATATTTACCAGTAACCACGGGTACTCGGTTGGCGCTGGGGTATATTGAATGGGGTTTTCTTGGTCGATGTCATAACAAAATATCTCCTCGGGGATGTTCCTGGCGAGGAAAGAAGCACCAGTGATTAGACAATAGATTTCATCGACCCTTTGCACCTCTACTCCTAATCTTTGCTTAATTTTATCATAAAATTTGAATGCTCCACCGCCCGTGGCCACAACACGAACCGCTTTTGTCTTTGACACTATTTGTTGAAGGAAATCAAGCCATTCATTAAGCTGAGCGGTTTGAAACGTCTCGAATTGCAATTTTCCGCCTTTTCCACTTTTACTTTTTTTGAAATAAGCAACTTTGCACAAAGTTCCACCAATATCCAGCGAGACCCGCAGCACTTGGCTATGGTGATTTGGCAATGCAATATTGGGCTCGGTGCCATCAGTAATTGGGCCAATATACGCTCCATCAGTGTTAATGGTGATTGGGGGCGGATTTTCTAGCTCATACTGAGCTGCCTGAAATCCTCGACCACTGCTCATGCTTTTTTCACCTTTTGACAGTACAGTTAAAAGCCCAGGTGAATATGAATTAGTCAATGGTGCTGCTGACAAGTTGGGTTGGGTTGAGTTGAGTTGAGTTGGGTTGAGCTCATTGATAGTGTGAGGCGCCCCGATGTGGCTGGCGTGGCTGGAGTGGCGGGAACTTAATCTTAATTTGATCGATTCAATTGAAACTACTAAATATAGAGAAATAACCCCCTTGTAAGTAGTACAGGCTAGCGTACTATTGCCAAATCTAGTATTTATTTTCTCAACGTCGCCAGACCCCGGGATTGTGGTCTTAATCAACCATTGTACTATATATTAATGCTCTCTTTCTTTCTATAGTTTTTCTCAATATAGCACAATCCACCAGATATGTAGAGCTAGTAAACACCAAAATATAATCTTGTGCAGTCTTCCAAGCTTCACGTCATATAATCTCTAACGTCTCAGTCGAGGCGGCCATATAATGAACAGCCATGTTTCTAGTTCCTATATAGATGGTGCGATACATTCTTCGTCTAACTTATTTTATAACATACACTATAACCCCTTTATCTTTGCAAAAAGGTATTGGGGTTTAGTTATCTCCACAGTTGAGTGCAACTCTGGCAACACCCCCTGCTTGAATATGCACTCCACAGACAATAGGATGCATATACATACATATTTCCCACAAACACTCCAATTAGAAACAGATTGTAGTTTTATAATATTGGAGAGCTGCCTCGAGCTGCAGGCGCTGATGTCAGCTCTAACCGTCGGACCACAGAACAGGGGTAGCTTATTTTAAGACCCTTTATCCCCTTGCCCTGGCTTGTTGCGATTTAGCCGCCACGCAATGACCACATCGAAATAGCCTACATTTCCAAAAAGAAAATTAATTACCTAGTACAAAGGAGCCTAATTATGTCTTTCAATTTATTGATATGAGCCAATGTCGGGAATATACTATATTTTCTGATCACGAACGCAATGCAAAGAAAAGGATTTTCTGGGCTAGGGTTACGAGTGCGCATTAGCGCATCACGAAAACAAGGAGTTCATACATTGACAAAGTACCAAGATCTTGGAGGAATGCCAATTTCAAGCAAGCATTCTTGTAGAAAAAATAATTTTCTCTAAAGGGATATTTTTATTTTGATAATCGAGCTAGTTGTGCAAAATTTTCGCCGGCCAATTTATCCCAATGAGCGATACCAGCCGCTAGAGATAAACTTGGAGACATATATCTGAGCTATATGCGAAATTGGTATCAATTCCTTCGTACCTGGTTTGTAGAAAATAGCATTGTGGCGAGCTGGCGCTCTGCAGGACCGTTAAGAACATGCATGCAGACAAAAACCTTGAGTAGCACGATTGCATGTCGTGATTTCAGAGCCCATTGAGGGCAAACAAATAATTTCAATAATTAAAGTTGAGCGGTGTAATTTTACTAAAATTTTATAAAAATGTTTTCGGCGTCGTTAGCCGTAGTGCAAGATTTTCTTTTTTTTCTTGCTTTCTGCAGTCTGAGCAAAATTTGCACTACTTACCGTTATGCATCATGGCCGTTAACGGCCTTCAACGGCAAAAATAGATGGGGAATCCCCATGGCCCGATATCGGTGAGTGAGAAGTGTCGTCCTTTGCCATCATTCGCGCTAAAAAGCATCGCGCAGGCCCAAAGGGATCAGGGCAAGCGTAGTGCTGCATTGTCCTGCATGACCGTTTATTCGGTAAAGGCGCACTGCATACGCCGTCCTTTGTAAGCGGAATTTGACGCATGCATACATGATATTGCATGGCAGATGCCGGAATTTGCCAAGGTGCGTCATGCACCGAGCACTGTTCCCACGCAGCCAAGCCATTCAGTGCCGTAAAGTCAAGACAGTTGTTAAATTGTACTCTTTAATTCCAATCTTTATATTTTTCACGCTTCTTTTGCTGCCATAAGAGTGCCGTGCATGCCTGCACCTGTAATATGCGGTTCAGCGGACATGAACGAACATGTGTGTCAAGCCACAAGTGCATAAAACCTATATAAACTAGAGCTGGAGGCACAAGGTACAGCGGTGTCGAAGTAGTGTACATAATCCTTTATAGCGTAGCGTGCCATTGAACTGACTTATCGATGCTCTTTACTGCTGCACACACATGTGGTTGCTATGTTGTCTAAGGATTTAAAACAGGGCTCTGCAAAAGAAGTTCAATTGGAGCCTAAACTATATGAAAAAAAAATGGAATAAATACAAATTGAGCTCAATAGTTGATTTGTTGGTCATTTTAATTGACCGAGATTATCGTGAATAAATTTTTTCATCTTTTTCTAAAACTCTAAAAATGCCACACGTCACAACATTGACAAGAGGGAGAGCTCGCCCACAGAAGAAAAAAAAACTTTCTCGGGAACGCAAGCGTAATCAAGACATATCACGATATTTCAACACCCAATTCCATCCCTTTGGCTTGACATTTTGGTCTATCGCTAGATGCACTTTTGTAGGGCTGATACCAGCCAAACGAAATGCGCATGGTTGTGCATGCGTGGAAAAATTTTATTCCTGGCGAAATATCGAGTCATTGGCTAGAAATAAAACCATCCCTTGAATTTATACGGGTGACAAGTATGAATTGTATAATTAACCCCAGTGGCAGGCGTGAATATCAGAGGAATGATAGGACAAGACATGCGACGCAATGCGTTGACTAAGAGACAACTAGTGAACATGCAGGGGTGTACCCATCATGCAGGCTATTGTGAGAGAAAAAGTTTTCAGATGAGAGAAAGCGGAGGAATTTGGGGTCAATTTTTTTTATTTGAGCATATCAAATTTTTGGGGTCTTAGATATGAAATATTAAACGGCCAATTTGCTCGTTTCGTTTCATCACCGTGTGCCTACAGTCACTAGCCGCTGCAATGCGCTGTCATGCAATTACATAAAAAGACCGTTGAAAAAAATCTGCACTACCTGCAGCTGCGATGCCACGGCCTGTAATATAAAGCAGGTATGCCCTCCCAGCGTAAACATTCACCCGTTGTCACGCGAATCCAGTCAAGTTTTTGTTCCCACCCCGTTATTCTTTCAATCCAATTGTTTAATTCTGATACCAATGTTAACATCTCTTCAACGAATTTCCTCTGATCCCACTAATGCTGTTGGTAGCATCTTGTCCCCACCTGCAAGTCCTTATCCAGACCTGAGTAGCCTTCAGCAGTACATGAAGCAAAGTAGTACCGTCGGTAAGAAGCGTCCCTATTGCTCTTCCCGTGCTTCGCCTGCGTCAAGTGTTGGGGCAACCCCTGAAGTGGAAGCGCTCGCAAACGTTGCCGCGGCCACTCCCGAGAATGACGCAATGGGAGCTCCTACCAATGCTAAAGGTGCGAAGATGGTTACATGCTGGGAGTCTTTGCTCTCTGATCCCAGCAAATATTACGAACGTGAACGTAATTTACTGAGTTTGTACCCCGTTCACAAGCAGACTTGGTCGAATTATATCTACGTCGAGAACTCGAGTGAAGGTAAAGCCCGCAAGAAGCAGCGTGTCTCTCGTGCTCGTCGTACTGTTACTTATTCTGGTGCTGATACTGATTCAGACGCTATGCTGGCATCGCGTCGTACAGGAGGTGGTGATGCGAGCTCCGATGCCGCATCTGACTCGGATAGCTCCAAGAGAACTCCCAAGAAGCGCAGCCCTGCTGCAAATAGCAACAGCAGTCGTGTCCACGACTTGAACATTGCACAGATTGAGGATTTTAGCCCTTCTTGCAATATTCTACCTCCTGGTCGCTCGCTTAGAGCCGAGTGGAAAGGTGCTCCAATGGACCTGAGCAACGATCCTGATGTTCATCTTCTTCACCCCGCTGAAATGCACTTGGCCAGCGTGCTGAGACTGCCCGCAGAGGTCTACCTTGACTCCAAACGCCGGTTGTTTGCTGAGAAGGTTCACCGTATGCGTCAGGGGCTTGCATTCCGTCGTACCGATTCCCAAAAGGCTTGTCGCATTGATGTCAATAAGGCATCTCGCCTGTTTGGTGCTTTTGAGCGCGTCGGCTGGCTTGAGGATGAACTTTTCACCAAACATCTCTAAAACACTTTGCATTTATTTATACGCGGCTGGCCTAGACCTCTTTGCTGCTACCTACATACATAATATTCTCTTATTTCTTTGATCTAATATCTTCAGTTTCCTCTAAACCCTTTGAATACAACTTTTAATGCTAAATCTCAGCGCTCAAACTTTTGTTTCGTCTCTTAACCCGCCCCTCAGGTGAACCCTATTTTCACGGTACCGAACCCATCTTTTTCGCGGGCACATGATGCATGTAGCGCCGCACCGTCACCCGGCGCATACCCTGGGTCCAAGTGAGCGACAAAAAAATAGCTTAATTGATTGGACTACAACAATTTGTCTAAAACTCTACAGGGGAAAAAATAGAGTCCCCTCCCCCATATGCAATCGATCCGTCTAAAATGTTGTGCAGCGAAGATCGCTGCTCTGAGGGGATAATTGGGGAGCATCAATAGTAGCAAACACATAGCACCAAACCAGGGCATCCTATAGTATTTCCTTTGCCGTCTTCAACTTTCAAAAGTTCTGTCAAATACAGTTCATACGCCAAGTCTTGGCACTTTGGGCTGGCTCACGCAGTTGGGCCACATATGCTAGATGCACTCGTGCGCCTGCATAGATGTATAGATGTGCATGAATTGGCTGTCGTCGATTGAGTGCCCACGATAAGCTGCATGCTGGCGAAACCCCCCCCAATTTGCTCATTTCAATAAAAAAGTCTAAAGCAGCCAATCGTTTGATTAGTCTCGAGGATGGTGGTAAACGTTGTATTCACGCGGCAAGGAGGGTCGATAGGGAGTTTGATCAAGAGGAGTTAACAGAATGGAGAGCATGCGGATCGGAATACTCAGATATTTATAGGACGATCTGAAAAGAACCAATCAATTCATCCCTGTGCTAATTTCTTCGCTTGATGGCGATTTGACACCTCGCCCTTCCTTTGGAAACGACCTCCGCGCCACGGGCCGCGCCACACCTCCTTAAGCTTAGGCAAGACAGGCACCGTCATTGAACCTGGCAAGAGAGAGAAAAAAAAATGGGCAGCAGAGTAGTTACTTTTAAGCTGCCTCCCGAGAGGCTGGCCAAAATTGTACCGGCAGAAGAAAAGCCAAAATCCAGGGCTCGCCCCAAACGCGTACCGAAGCCTAAAGTCGAGAAGGTCGACGAGGACAAGCTCCCGCGATCAGTTCCAAAGGCTTCGCTTGGGGCGGTAAATGCAAGCCTAAGAGCACTTGATAAAAGTGGAAATCCCTGCAGAAGGTGGACTCGCAAACAGATTCCAATTAAATCGTTCACAGGGTTCACAATGGAACTGCCCTCATGGTCAGGCGGTACTGAGAGCTCTACTGTCTACCACGATAAAAAAGAGGAAAGTATTTATTAGCTTTGGCGCTTGACTGGCCTTTATTATTAGTATAAACCCACTCTAGACAAACAAGGATTATTTTAAGCGATGATTTTTTCTATGCAATAGTTAGGCTTGACATCTTTGCCGAAGCATTTTAGTATATTCCTCGGGCTGATCCCACAGTTGAGCAGCTTGAGCGTTTAATGGGCTCGAATTATTGGGTTCGCCCAGCAATGATTGAAGGCTCAGCATAATGGTTTGGACATTATACACTGCACTCCACTTTTCCTTGAGGATATCGAGGCAGATGTTGCCGGCCATATCTACGTTTGGGTGCCACACGGGGCTAATAAACTTGATGACTGGGGCATGATAAGGGTAATCTGGGGGGAAAGTAAGCTGTAACTTGAACTTGTAGCCCTGATAATAAGTATCTTCGGGACCATCAATAGTACCCGACCAAACAAATAAGTTTGAGTCCGATTCGGGGAAAGCAGATATTCCTGATGGCCCCGACATCATAAGTTGCATTAATTCATTTTGTAGGCGTTTAGTGACCGAGTGGCCTTCCATTTTAGGTGCCGCAATATTAGAGTTGATAGATGCTACACCTGCAGATGTCATAACAAACAAGCTGACTGTGTGGCGACAAAGGTCGCTTAAAAATAGTGGGGCCTGGGGGATGTGGTAAAAGTGGAAACAAGAAAAAATGCTAGAAAAATTCGGCTCCGCAATATGTAGACAGCTTCAGTATTTAAAAAAATCTCGGTTGTTTAGTAGCAAATTTTTACAATTATCCGAATTCGAGCGGCGCCCCTCTGAGTGAGTACTGCTTGCAACCCTTTCCCTTTAGTCTGTGTTCAAAGCGTTTGTGCTAAATTACTAGTCCCAAAACCGACATCCCCCCAAACCCTTAATGAGCGGCTTTGAGCGGTTCGAATCAGCAGGTAAACGAGCCCGTTATTTCGAACCAAAATCGTTGGATTTAGCTTCACAGCTGCGGGATCTGCTAGGGCCAATTGATGAACAGCAGATGCAAACGCTTTTACCTCTGGCCCAAAAATCTCTCGAGACAGCGGTTAACGCGTATTTTGACGGTGTTTCGACACCAAACAATCAAATTCGCGATGGCATTTTACCCGACCGGAGCCTGACGCCTAATGACTCGGATTGTACTCTGTTTGTTGCGTCCGATCACTCTGATGAGACGCCACCTCCCCAACCGGCAGTAGAGCAAAGGAACGAGCTTTTGAATAGTGTAAAAACTGAGCATATACCCTCGAGTCGATCTGTACACTCTTCTGGCCAAAGTAGAGATTCCCCAGATATTTCTAACCGGGGACCACCTGCACCGCCACTACCTGCGGCATGGCCACGCTCCATTGGTACGTTTGAAACTGCTCTATGGGTTACTCGTTCGGGAAGATCCCCACAATATGGCGATAAATTGTTTTTAAAGCGCGTTGCAAGCAAAAACAAAGATGACCATATAGTACGAGTGCTGCTTGGTGAAGAATTTGGTCCTGAGCTCGCTCGAGTGGCAGAAGCAGATGCTAAATTTATAGCCCCCTTAATGGATGCTGGTATTACTTCTTATACTGGCTCAGTAGTGTTTTGTGACTTGCCGCTACGAACGGGTGATACGGTATGGGCCCAGTTCAATGTATTTATCGAAGAAGAAGCCTTTACCGTACCATTATTGGATAACAAACTTGATCAAAAGGCAAAAAATATGGAGGAAACCCAAGAATCAAATTTTGAGCTCCTCATGGGCCTCAGGCAGCAGGCCCTCAACCGACTATTCGGCCGTGTGGGGCTCATCTCAAAAGATTTGAGCAAACAAAGCGATAGTCAGCTACGAGAAGTCACCAAAAATCAACTAGATATGGTCTATGAGAACTCGGTCAAGGCAGAGCTGCAGGAGCGAGAACCGGCCAATACATTTGCATTTGATTTATACCCCTACCAACGTAAGGCCTTGTATTGGATGTCACAACGAGAAAATGATTTAAAAGATGTCGATGATACGCTTCACCCACTCTGGACAGAACTGCGATGGACAGACGGAGATTTATTCTATGCAAACCTCAATTCGGGTGAACTAGCATTAAAGAAGCCTACAATGACTACTGCTGGTATGGGTGGGATCCTTGCAGATGAGATGGGATTGGGCAAAACTATCCAAATCCTTTCTCTAATTCATACGTCACGGCCTAAAATGGGCCCTACTTTAATTGTTGCCCCAATGTCACTTTTGAATCAATGGCAGCGAGAGTCAATTAAAAGCGCCGTCAACAAAACCCAAGTGGATGCACAAATATATTATGGACCCGGCCTCGAAGCCAAGCTGAAAAGCTGTGTCGATTCTTGTCACCGCAAGGCAGGTATTGTTATTACTAGCTATGGAGTGCTGGCTTCTGAATACAAGAATTTTTTGCAACGACCCAGCAGTTCGCCGTTGTTTCAGACCAAGTTCGACCGTGTTGTGCTAGATGAGGCTCACACGATCAAGAATAAAAACACCATTGCTGCTAAAGCTGCGTCCAATATTTCCGCCGTCAAACGGTGGGCCGTCACTGGAACCCCGGTTATCAACCGCCTTGAGGATTTGTACAGTTTGATTAAATTCCTTGGAGTCCAACCGTGGAATCATTTTTCTTTTTGGAGCGCTTTTATCACTAAACCATTTGAAAACGGGGATGCTGAAAGTGCCCTGAAGACCGTACAAAGTATCGTTGATCCAATCTGTCTTCGCCGTACAAAAGATATGAAACATAATGGAAAGCCGCTTGTTGAACTCCCCGATAAGGTTGTTGAGATCAAACGACTCAAGTTCACTGAAGCTGAGCAGGACCTTTACTTTTTCATGTTTAGCAGAGTGAGGACATCTGTCCAGGATTCTATGGATCAAGGTACTGCGACCAAGAAAATGGCGAGCTTGCTCTATCAGATTTTGCGATTGCGACAAATTTGTTGTCACCCAATGCTACTGCGTAAACCCCAAGAAGAGGGAGATGAAGGATCCTTGGAGCTAGCTACTGGCCACCCGCCTGAACTGGAAGAACTGCTGGAGCATTTTTATAAAATCCCTAGACCACAAACACGACTGTTGGATACATATAGTAGCAGCATTGTGTCGCAGGTGATTGAAGCATCTGAGCAAGCAGAGTGTGCTATTTGTTTTGAACCTGTTGCCCCTACAAAACAGGCATTGACCCCCTGCTATCATATGGCATGCATTGATTGTATTTTGCAGTTTGTGGAACATTCGAAAAGGAAGAAAATGTGCCTCAAGTGTCCCATGTGTCGTGAAGAAATGGACAGCAAAGACTTATTGATTGTAGATAAAATTGATGGTAAAACAGTCCTTCGTGAATATGTTGAAAACCATCAGTCCACGAAAATCCGGGCTCTTATCGATGAGTTGCGTACAAATGGCGGAAACGGCAAGAACGTTGTATTCTCTCAGTTCACCTCTTTTCTTGACTTGATTGCTCCCGAACTCGAATACTTTGGATTCAAAGTATTAAAAGTTGATGGTCGTCTCAGTATGCTAGAACGAGGTATTCGACTAGATAAATTCAAAGAAACGGAGGGCAACATCGTGCTGCTTTTGAGCCTCAAGGTTGGTGGAGTAGGTTTGAACTTGACCTGTGCCAACCAAGTATTTATGATGGATCCATGGTGGAATTTTGCTACCGAGTCGCAAGCAATTGATCGTATTCATCGTATGGGACAAACCTCTACCACTCGAGTAGTGAGATTTATCGTGGAAGGTAGCATTGAAGAGAGAATGTTGAAGATCCAGGAGCGTAAGGATGCACTTAGTGCAGTAGTGAGTGCTGATGAAAAGAAATCGAATACTATGGAGGACATTAAATTATTGTTTGATCTTGAATCAAAGAGTGCATAAATATGTATATGCGGCTCGCCACAACCGCCACATATATACATGTATATAAGAAAGTTTGCATGGAAAATTTTGTCATAGGAAAAATACCGGCATATCGAAGATCTATGAGTTGACAAAACAGCTCTTATGATTCAAAACTATGCCCAGAATAAAGCCCAAAGGATTTGTTTTAAAGGTATTTGCTTGGATGTAATTTCAAGTGAAGCTCTTTTGCGAATCAGACATTTGTTGTTTAGAGATGATAAACTATAAATATGTAATGCACGCTAAGCTAAACTGAATTTATCTTCAGTAAGTTTAATCTTTTCTTCTACAACCATTGCCGTCAAGAAGCTCTCCAGCTGCTGCTTCGTCTTAACGTATGGGGTCTCTTTGGGAACCAGCATAACTAAGAATGAATGAATACGATCAACAGGAAGAGGTCCTACATTGGTGAGCATATGCTGAATATATGACCAATAAACCTCCATATCTTTGTATGTATTCTCAGGTGCAGTTACACCAGCGCCAGGAATGGTTCCGACATTGCCATCGGCCGTACCTTGTACCTCCAAAATGTGGTAGTTTTCATTTTCACTACCGACTATGCCTTGTTCCATCCAGAATTTTAGTGCCAGAAGCACGTCTTGCTGGTCCAATCCCGTAACTTCGAGCAGCTCGTCAAGGCCGAGATCAGGCTTTGTCTCAAAAGCACCAAGCACTACTGCTTGATCAGGAGTTACAACAAGGTCAATAGTGCGGTCTTCAAGTTCAACTGATAGTGATACCCGGCCGAGAGTCGGGATCCATGTGATTTGTTTGTTGGGCTCCAGCTGGCAGTAATGCTGCTTATATTCATCCAATAGACCCTTGATACGATGGGGAAGTTTAAGACTAGATGAATCAATGAAATTGGGCCAGTATAGACGGCTAATTATCAGACTTTTAACGGAGCTCAATTGATGCGCCCGCTCAGATATGGTCGTATTGAGGGTACGACTGAAGAGCACGTCTCTGATCATGACATCGATATTTTGAAGCTGGCGACCACCAAACCGGCGTTTTAAAGCCTCCACTTTGGCGGTGAGGATCTCAAGTTGATCTATCGCTTGAGTTAGCATCAATTGATTGCTAAACTCTTGGGTCAACTGCATTACTACCACCTCTTTGTTATCAAACAACGACAACAACAGCGTAATTGTATCTGACACAGCATTTGATGTTTTCAATCTTGCACCCCAGTCCACCGGAGGGGACGCTTTAGATTCAAGTTCTTTGGACAAGAACGACAGCTGCGACGAGTCATCACCCATAAGACCTTCAACAAATAGCTTCACCGCATCATCACGGTTTTTGAGGTATCTACGAATAGGTCCGCTTAAATCGTCCAATACAAAAGAGCGGGGATTGAACACAGACAAGGACTTGATGCATTTGAGGTAGCCCAAAAAGATGTCAACCGTGGCTACTCCGTTGTTCAAAAGGATTTTAGGGCACTCAGTTCTAAATATGTGCACCAGTTTAGGCATCAATGCGGCAAAATTATTGCTCATTGTAGCCTGTAGATCTATGAGCCCTGGCTCTGATTCCGGGTACCCAAAAATCATCTCGAATAGCTCCTCGATTCGCAGTTCCGCGATCCGTTTGTCGCAAATACTTACAAGCTTGTTTGTAAATTCTGGCGATACGTCGGTTATGGACTCAAGAGTGGGGATATATTCTGTAGTTATCCACCGATGTGCGTCCTTGACGATCGAAATACGCCATTTACCACGATAGATGAGGCAAATGTGTGAATTGATCTCACTAGGGATAACTTGGGCCACAACTTTCCAGGTTTCGGGACCAAGTCCCAGTTCGCAAAGTGATTTTATTAGCTGTGAACCTTGGTCACTTGTAAGGGGATTAACGGCGAGAAACTCGAGCAATAAAGAATCAAACAAATTAAAATCGATAACTGACCTTACCATAGCAGTCCATGCATCCTTTATTTGCGCTAGCGCGAGTTCAGAGAATAGATTAGTTTTTAGTCTGCAAAATGCAGAGGCCATTTCTGTAGAAAATACCGAAATATCGTTAAGACGAGCAAATTCATCGTCAGCGAATTTATTGTAAAAATCAATGCGGATCTGGTCTATATAAAACTCACTCAAGACCATTGCAAATGATTCAGCATGAACTTGTGCCTCTACAACCGCTTCCAGTGGTACCGACTCACCAGACAGGTGGGATTTGAGTACAGCATAGGCCTGAATTAATGAGGGGTCGTCAGTAAGATCATGAATATCGCTAGGCTGAAATATATCATGGATCCTAAACATTACGCTGACAAAAGTCCCACTCGAATAGTTTGTCGTTGCTTTGGGGTTTGTAAACATGGCTGGGAGGAGAGGGGAGACCAGGGCAATGGCGATACTGCTACACCACATGTCACATAGTTTTCATTTGAACTCGTGTGCATATTTGCAGCCGCCCATACATAGCATAATTGGTTCTACCTGCATTGACCTATCCTAAACCTAGTTCTAATTTTGTCTGCTGCTTAGCGTCATGCAATGTAGGTTTCGGCACTGATCTACCTGCAGTATCAGCTTCACTGTCGTCTCTCTTGCATTACAGCAGCAACGTGCTGATCCAGAATAACGATGTAAATGGGATTTGACGCCCCGAGTTTGCGTAAGAAAAATCATGCTCACTGATAGTATCGGCCTGTAGAGAGTAGTCAAACGGTAAGTTTAGCAGCGGGGCACAATTGAGCAAAACAAATAGTGCAGATCGGTTATCAAAGTATTGACCATTGTGCATGGATATTATTTCATTGCACTGACACACGAAATCACTGGGCCCGCATTTGGTAAGTATGGCAATGGGATCATGGACGCGATTAGATTCAAACTGATTCATAGCAATCGGGGAAATTTAAGCAGGTTCTTTAATTTGTGATTAGGGATTGTGTGCAACATTCTGCCGTAACACATACCTGAATGCACTCTGATAATGTTGGGTACCCCACATCTGACATCCGGGGGTGAGTGAATCTGTGTGAAAATAAATATTTTAAATCCTGGCCTTGATCTTTACTATGTCATCGCGTGGTAAGCAGTTTACATTCTATTACCTCTTGCTAGAATTTTTTTTACATTACCACCTCCCATCAATAGCAGCTATCGGTAAACTATATTCTAAACTATTAGACTGTACTAATAGCGTTATAGCCTCAAGTCACTCCCCATTTTGAAATCCATTATACGCGTAATTAAATGTTTCAGCAGTACTTTGATCCCAACAGACCATTGCCGAGCCGTAAGACCAGCAATAGTCGCTGCCCCGAAGAATTCTAATAGAGTAAAAGGAATAAACATGGTACAATATCCATAAGTCCTTGGGTCATCAGTTGATAGTATGGGTTTGAGGGCTCTATTCAGGTATTTATTACTCATGACAGTAATTATTCTTGGTAGTGGAATATCGGGCGTGGCTGCGGCTGCAGAGCTAACTAAAAAAGGTATAAAAGTGTTGATGCTCGAGGCCCAGGATAGAATTGGTGGTAGAATATGGACTATTGATTCATCTGGAGGACACAAGTATGATAAAGGCGCTTCTTGGATGCACGAGACTCTGATTAACCCACTGTTTAAAGTTGCGGCGCAAAATAACCTGGAATTATACTATGATGATGGCCCCACTGCCGTTTTCACCAAAAACGGGCCCATTGACGCTTCTGACAAGATCGACGCTTCAGCAAAGGATTTGCTCAATAATATTAAATTGGACTACCACATGGGGAAATTTCGTCGTTCAGACGTCTCTTTACAGCAGTATGCCACTGAGTTTGTCAACAACTGGCCGTTAATCACCGAGGCTCAAAAGAGACTCACGCCTCGTTATATCCAGTACATGGAACTTTGGGCAGCAGTTCCTTGGACCGAAATCCCCGCGTCAACCGCCGACATTGATCATCTTGGCCGCGATGCATATGTTGTTCATGGCTATAAACAAGTATATGACTGGGTGTACGAGCAAATTGACCTCGCCAACTTTAAACTGATAAAGGAGGCCCCAGCAACTCGTATAACAGGGTCTGGTCAAGGATATGATATTACTGCCGCTGGAAAGACGTATTCAGCTACCGACGTTATCTGTACAATTCCCCTTGGTGCTCTCAAGGATGTAAAGTTTGAAATGAGTCTTCCTAAACCATTGCTACGGTCAATTGAAGAGGGACTTATGGCATCTCTTGGAAAGTTCTTTGTTGAATTTCCTGAAGTATTCTGGAACGACTCGTTTGATAGGTTTCTATACCTAATTGACGAAGACCCAGAGGTGGAGTTGCCGTTCGAACCAGGAAACTTTACGCTATCCGCGACTAATATTTATCGAAACTACCCCGGAAATCGTGTCCTGGTATTTTTGACTGCACGCCCTCTCACCGACTATTTGGAAGCCAATCCCACAAAAGTATTTGAGCATATCAAGCCGATGCTAGAGCTAATGGCTGTTGAGGGTAAACAAGTACCAGAACCAATTCGTATTTACAGCACTGATTGGTCCGGAAACCCTTACTTTAAAGGTTCTTATGCTGCTTATCGAGTAGGTGTGAGCATGGAGGATGAAATTACGCCCTTTGTTGAAGGCGCTGGACGACTTCGGTTTGCTGGTGAGCATACGGCCTTTGAAGGCACTGGATGCGTTCACGGTGCTTATATGAGTGGTCTAAGGGAAGCATCCAATATTTTGGACAATTTATAATGATAATTTAGCGGCTAGTGTTGTTTATATAGCATTTTTGTATTTATAGGAAAAGCACTTGCAAGTCCTTTAAAGACCCTCTAGTAAAAAAAGACTTTTGGTCAGCAATTTTATACAAGTTGCAAAATAAAATGATCCGGAGATTTACAACCAGTTTAAGACGATTATCATATGAAGAACTAGAGAATATTTCAAATTTGATGGATAGTCATAGCTCTCCTTCTGCAAATCTTACCAAACAGGTCGAGTATCACCTACCAAGTGCACTTTTTAGCTCCTATCGACAGCAAAAGCGGGATACGACGGTAAAATTTAGAGATATTGCAGTTGTTAAATTACGGTCTGGTGATGGTGGTACAGGAAAGATTAGTTTTCTTCGAGAAGCAGGCCGGGCTTTAGGACCTCCCGATGGAGGTGATGGTGGTGCCGGTGGAAGCATTTATATCCAGGCTATTGAAGGGCTAAATAGTTTGCATCACCTTCGTCATATTTATAAAGCCCAAAATGGTCGTGGTGGTGGATCTACACAGTTGAATGGAAAAAATGGCGAGAATGTCATTTTGCAGGTCCCAGTAGGCACTCGAGTGAGATGGGCACCTGATCTTGATGAGTTGAAAAAAATGTATGCAATTGATGGTGATGGACCAGTTATGAAGACTGAAGTCAATTTAATCCAAAATCTTAGCCGGTTCGACGATGATGCACCGCTACAACTTTTGCGAGAGTCTCGTAAAGATGGTGAGGGATGGATATTCAAGGAAAAAGAAGAAGAATTCTTTCGTCAACAGCCATACTTTAAAAAATTAGCGGCAAAGGTGCGTTATTTCGACCTTATCACGCGTCGTCGCGAAGCAGAGCAGGATACTTTTCCAATGAATGGCCTCGATCTAAGTACCCCTGGAGAACCGATTAAACTACTTCAAGGAGGAATGGGTGGGCTTGGTAACATGCATTTTTTGACTGGAGAGATCCGTAATCCTCGATTTGCCAAGTTTGGCCGATATGGATGTGAATCGACATTTATTCTTGAGCTCAAGCTCATTGCTGATCTGGGTCTTGTCGGGCTCCCCAATGCCGGAAAATCAAGTCTACTGAGGGCAATTAGTCGAGCTCGTCCTCGGGTAGGTCACTGGGAATTCACTACATTAAGTCCTAGTATTGGTACTATATCTACAGGCATGAGCACCCCTCCGTTCACAGTCGCTGATATCCCCGGTATTATCAAAGGGTCGAGTGAAAATAGAGGTTTAGGGCTCGGGTTCCTGAGACATATTGAACGCACGGGCGGTCTCGTGTTTGTGGTTGCCCTCGACCGTGATGATCCAGTGGCTGACCTGCGCACTCTGATGGAGGAGCTTGGCCCAGAGAGGATGAAAAACAAACAGATGCTGGTTATTGCTACAAAAGCGGATCTTGAGGGTAGTCAAGACCGTTATGTGAAATTTATGGAGCATGTGCAGGCATTAGGACCTCATTGGGATATCGTTCCCTGCAGTGCTACAGAAAATGGCAATATCGAAACGGTGATTGGCAAGATGGCAAAAGCGGCAGGAAAACTATAATCTGAGCGTGGTGATGGTTTGGGTGATTTATTCTACTCATTTTTGTAAATAGTTAACTAACGTTAAAGTATCAATAATAAACTGGAGACTTCGACTCTGACTTTTGCACTCAGCACTATACCGTGGTCCAGTCTCGCACTCAATCAGACGATGTCAATGTATCCT
>JAKTWR010000075.1:0-41935 GCA_030582415.1 Wickerhamiella vanderwaltii | reverse complement strand
AGAAGTATGATGAATATCCTTGATGTGCTCTTGAAACGCTTGTTCTAGGGATTCGTTAGCAAGGACCGGTTCACACAACTCTACTATGAAGCCACTTTCGAGAGCGTCAACTTCTCCAACGGGTGGGGAGGGTGCAATGCGGCCACTGGAGCACTTGTGTTGAATAGGGGGTAGCAGCATCTTTGTTTCTCATAAATTTATTTACAGTTATCTGTAGTTGATAGGGTTATATCTTTTCAAATACCCGTATGTTTCTTCCATTGCAGCTGCTACACGCATCTCTAAACGACCCAGTTGGGTGTGGGCCAAAATGGGATCAAGTGGCACGCAGGTGGGGCCGGGCAGTTAATGTGGGGTAAGTCCCCCACACACTAGTAAGAGTCTCGGGCCTTGGGTCTATATTGTTTTCTCGGGCTTAGCCGGACTATAACCCTGAGATATTATATGACGTGGCCTCAGTTTCTTCTGCAGTTTTTCTTGATAGAGCACTGGTGCTTTTTAACTATTGACGACTAGCGCGCGCTGAGTAACTGCGCTCGCTTTCTGCCCCACAGGGCGTTTCAACACAAGAGGTTCTCGGATGAGCGATTCGGTTTATCGATTAAATAGATTGCAACAGATATGATCCAACTAGCGGTATTAGATAGTACTACGTTGCAGTATTTTTGCTCATACAAACAGCACGCCGGGTGTTTTTTATTCACTACCAGGCTAATCAGGCTCTGAATCGCTCGGCAAACAAGATTCTTACCCACACAATGCTAGATGTGTAATTCCAAAAGCCTATTATAGCTGCACGAGATAATGGGGTTTCCTGCAGCTTATAGCTTTGCAGTTCTACTCCACTAAACTTGTGTGCGAAGCGCAACATGTAATCGGTGCAATAAAAAAACAAATTGGCCTAATTACTGCTGATTGAAGGACTCAAAGTTTGTAACTTATACCCTAGGCGCAATCCCTACATTTGGAGACCCTTACAAGCACTATATTAATAAGTATTTTGCCTATACTATTGTGACTCTTTGGATGGTAAATCAGCTATGACGTCATTTGCTCAATAATATCAACACAAAGCAACACCATCTATCTCTAATTTGTACACCAATGAGTAGTGAAAATCAAACCCCAGCACTAGCCACAGACCCAAAGGTGATCCTTTTCACCGATTGGGATGGAACTGTCACTGAACAGGACTCTAATGATTTCCTTACTGATAATTTGGGCATGGGAGTCGAGAAACGTCGCGAATTGAACAAGCTTGTTATCGAAGATAAAGTCACTTTTAGAGATTCGTTCCGCGATATGCTTGAGAGTGTCCCGAATAAATTCGACGAATGCGTCGATATTCTTGCTAAAAACATTACCTTGGACCCCGGATTTAAGGACTTTTATCTTTGGGCAAGAGCAAACAATGTCCCTATTGTTGTGGTTAGCAGTGGTATGAAGCCTATTATTAGCGGTTTATTGAGCAGACTCGTCGACCCTGAAGCTTCCAAGTATGTTGAGATCATTGCCAACGATGTTGACATTAAGCCAGATGGATCTTGGGATATCGTTTATCGTCATCCTGAAAGTGGATTTGGCCACGACAAGTCTCGTTGCATTCGTCCTTATGCTGGCAAGAGCCCTCGCCCCATCCTCCTTTATTCTGGAGATGGTGTGAGTGACCTGTCCGCTGCTCGTGAAACTGATTTACTATTTGCAAAAGAAGGCCGTGATCTCATTACTTGGTGCGACAAAGAGAAGATCCCATATTTTGAATTTAGCTCGTTTAAGCAAATCCATGAAAAAGTGGAGGAGATTCTTGAGGGCAAGGTTACTCCTGCTGAATTGGCCAAATTAAAGCATGATTAAATGCATTTAGATTTTGTATTAGATACTTCTAGACTCCTCGTAATTAGTGCTATTACACAACCTTTCAAAGTCTATTTGCAGTCAATATAAGATTGAACATACGATAGTTGAATAGCATACTCAAGCTGTTCAATGGCAACACATGTAAAACAGATACTTTGAATCAAAACATGTCGATTCACCTGTATATATATATATATATATATGTGTGTGTTGGGAGGTCAAGTATCCTGTCAAATCCGGGTATTAACAGTGCTATGCCTACCGGCCCACTAATGCTAGCAGGAGCAAAGCGATCCAACGTTATAATCACATTAGTGACAGATAAATGCCATATTATAATATAAATTATCAACTACTTTGGGTTTCTTTTGTTATTTGATACTGGTGCTCGAGGTTCATGGCTATACACATTATAGAGTATTTTATTAAAAAAGAATAATTAGGATCCTCAGAGTCTCTTTTTATTTCACCCCATTGGCTTTTGCTTTATTTGCTTTCCACGCCAAATATTTTGCAGAGTGGCCAAATCCCTTTGGTACAGTTAGTCCCACGGGCGTTTCTCCTTCAATAGTGAACCGCAAGTTATGGCTGATCGGTTCCGAGTGGTAACGATGGGATACCCATATGGGGCAAGCGGGGAACCATAATGGCTGGCCATCGCGGCCCTTTGCAACATTTCGCAGCTGATCATCACGTAGGCCAGCTACAAATGGACGAGGAAGTGAAAATGCAGTAGGGAGTGACGGGCCAGGAGTCGAGAGCTGCGATGTGCCATAATTGCCATTATAGCCCGGGGTAGTGCGAGAGCTATAAGAGTAATTTGAATTGCTCACACCTGTAGTATAAGTGGGGCGCTTTTCTGGGTTCGGCGATGCTACAACAGCAGGCGTCGCAGGACTATCAGTTTTACGAGGATTCACAGGATCAGCGGTGGGTGTCTCGGGAGGATCATTAGGATCAACAGGGCGTTTATAAACGGCACCAACAATAGGGGGAGCATTAGGCGACCCCATTTTAGGTTGTGGGATGGGATCCGTATCTTTAGCATCGGCCGGTAATAAGTTCTTGATCGGAGAAGCTAAACGACGTAAAGTCTGAGGGCGATCAAATAGATCCATGGGATAATCTCCGGATCTTACTTCATCGGGGATACATGCTTTCCAGGTGCGGATTTTTGTTAGTTGACGGTCGGTCTCATTGTAACGAGACTCGCAACAGTACACGCTCCGAGCACCAATACCCGTGGGCCTGCCACGTTGATATTTGGTAATGAACATAACAAAGCATTTTTCAAGGATTTGATCAACTGTATGGTCTCTATACTGGCCAGATTTGACCACCTCGTTTTCATAAAAGCACTTTGTGTATTGGTGTACTGTTTGTTCGGGGCGATAATACCAACATGCATTAACCCATTGCTTACCATCTGCTTGCCAGATCCGGAAAATCTGCCCAATAATGGGTTTAGCTGGGTCGTTGGGGTTTTCAATATGTACCCAATCGCCAACTTGATAAGTTTCACCACGGTGCTGGAACTGGTCCAACGGAACACGTGCAGGTTTAGAGTCCGTCTCAACGTAGATACTGTCGGGTTTTTTCAGCTCTTCTTGAGCAGTTGCATTAGCGATACTCTCCAGTGTCTCAGCATCCTTGTAAAGCTGAGAGTCAGGGGGGTTAAACTGCTTGGCATTATTAAACATGAGTGTAATATCTTCCATAAACTCTTCAACACTGTTGTATTTGCGCCGTTTAATGTTTTTACGAATCACATCGAGAGCGATCGGGTTGGCAATCTCTTGGTAGTAATCGGGCAACAGCTTTTGGTCGGGCAATTTATCAAATTCATCGTGTAGAGCCCTACCATTGTATCCATCACGTTCTCTACGAATCGCTCGCAGAATCGCCTTGATCCGGTGCTCATGGGGTTTATCCACGGTGGGCGGCCGGCCGCGCTTGCGAGGAGCATCCTCATCATCAGACTCTCCACTTCTTAGATGCTTATTACGAGCCATTAAAACGCTACGGCGCACTGGTCGTCTACGACGTCCATCGGGGGTAGCAGACCCTTCATCACTGTCACTAGAATCCATTGACTCAACGTCACTATACTGCGGAAGAGGGCCTAAATCTGGGTATTCAAGGTCAGATTCACTAAGTTTCCCTATTTTGCGCAATCTTGATAGCGATTCCTTGAGGTACTTGTCAATGACAAGTGCATCAGTGTAGATAAAGTTGTCTGGCGGGTTATAGACGCGTGCGTTGTGGGTAATTTGGGCTAAATCAACCACGAAATCATGAAAAGAGCCATACACCTTCTGTTTAATGTTTTTACGAATGATATCGAGCGCCATCGGCCGTTTGATGATTTCGTAGTAATCGACGAGCTTACGGGGCGGCAATACTTTGAACGCATACGACGCATCTTGACCAGTGGAGTTGCGCAGTCGGTACACGCCGTCTAGGATCGGTTTGGCGTATTCGTTGATGCTCATTTTAGAGTAGTGTCTCCTGTATTCAAGAAGGTAACTATGGTGAGTCAGCGAGCGTAGTCTTTACAGGGTCGTTTAAATGTCTAGTTGAATGGTAAATAATGAATTGAATAAATACGGGCACCCCGAGGGGGTTTATGGGGGAGGGGTTTCTTGATGCACTGTTTTTGCACTATTTTAAGGTGCCATCAATGCTCTCTACCTTACAAGCCATAACCAGTAGCCCATAAGAATCCTGCAATTGAAAAAAGCACTACCGCACTAAACAGCAAATTCAGTTCTATAAAGCCCCAAATGACAAGACTACCTACCGGTGGTGCTTGATACATCACTGCATAGTAGCCTAGCTCATTAGCAATATAAATAGCGTAGCATGCCCCCGTAATAGTGCAAACACTTACGAGAATTTGGCCTATGGTTGTAACCAGTAAAGGGTGTACATATTCAAACAATGCCCAATAAATAGGTACAGCTATCCATGATTCTTTCAACACAATCCATACCCCTACTTGTTGGCCATACTGGTACCTGACGAGTGCACACAGCGTAGCATGAAAGAAAACCATTGGTGCAATTAGTACTTTACCAGAGTTCTTTGCTGCGAGTGGTTCATCTTTAAATTGAACCGTGGTCTTTGTCTTTGGCGCCGGTCTATCCGGTATTTCGCTAATTAATACCATAGTGTCCTCTTGCCGTGGATTTGCTTATATGGACGACGAGGAGCTCACATTTCTGCAGTATTTGAGTGGCTCGCGAAAAGTTCTTGCTTTATGTGGAGCAGGTGTATCGATTCCTTCGGGATTTCCTAGCTTAAGAACCGTTTGTGAAGGGGCTATGGATATTGTTACTAGGGAAGCGTGGGATACTGATCCCGGTGCCGTATGGCAATATTATACTGCTCGGAGGCGTCAAGCGGCTGCTTGTAAGCCAAACAAAGCTCATACAGCATTAGCAAAGCTTTCAAACAAACTTGGGCCCGATAGAGTACTTACAGTGTCGCACAATGTTGATGATTTGCAAGAACGAGCAGGACATCCTACTAGCAACCTAATTACTTTTCTTGGGGATGTTTTTGTCGTAAAATGTACAAATTTCAAGTGCAATTACATTAAGAAGGAGCTTAATGACCCGCTTGTGCCGGCACTTGACAAAAGTGAGTTTGGCAGCGATTTTTATATTGCAATGGACGACCTACCGCGATGTCCTCGGTGTAATTGGATGTTGAGACCGGGATGTGTCTGGTTTGGCGATCCAGCCAGTCCCGCACATCTCCGACAGATCGATGAGTTTATCCTTTCTGGCCAAGTCGATTTGTTGTTGGTGGTTGGATTGTCTGGAACTGTTTGGCCGACTGCTGGATATATCGAAGAAGTTAAGTTGCGTGGTGGTAAAGTAGCTGTGTTTAATACTGATGAGGGTGCTAAAAGACCTGAGGATTCATGGTTCTTCATGGGAGATGTATGCGAAACTTTACCCCGCGAACTTGAACCCTGGATAGGACGGGTATAATTTTTATGGTATACACGATATATACTGGGTTTTTTTTTTTTGGTGTTGTTCCACCTATGCATACGCTCGTACCCACCTTTATAGTTGGAGCATCCCGAGTAGAATTGTACGACAAATTCAATAATTGTATATACGTACTGTGTAGATTACTGTAAAAAGAGTTTTGCTCCTTCCCCCCTTTTTTGTTTTAGTTAACCTCAAGGGCACACAGTTGATATATAAAATCACCCAGTAGAGCCTCAAAATAAAAGCTAGCAACAGCAGGTTAAATTATGGTATAGGCCATATAAACCTTTCTAAATTTGAAAATTTATATTAAAGGGGCCAATGTTTGTAGTTGGTTTATGTTGAGTAGTACTGGTTATGATCCATTCTCCCCGCACTTGAGTTTTGACCCAGTAAAATGACCGCAGACCCCCAACGAAATCTATACCATCCCCTCATTTCAAGTAAATTGATGAAAAATTACTAGCATTTGTTGACGGTAATACTACGATCCCTTTTGAATGGGCCTCGCCAGGCAGTAGACGCACCCTAACCCACGCCACCACAAAACCCTCCCGTTTCTCATCAAATCAGCATCCAGACATCATGTTTGTTGCTCGCACACGCTTATTGCGCCCTTGTTCACAACGTTTAGCGCATTTGCGTACTTATGCTACCGAAGACTTTGACTGCGTCGTCATTGGCGCTGGTCCCGGTGGTTACGTCGGTGCCATCAAGGCCGCCCAACTTGGCCTCAAGACCGCTTGTATTGATAAACGCGGCCCCCCCGGTGGTACTTGTCTTAACGTTGGTTGTATTCCTTCCAAGGCTTTGCTCAACAACTCTCACCTCTACCACCAGATCCAACACGACTCTAAAAACCGTGGTATCGATGTTTCTGGTGCTAGCATCAACTTTGACCAGTTCATGAGCGCCAAGGACCAGGCTGTCAAGGGATTGACCAGTGGTGTCGGTATGCTGTTGAAAAAGAACAAAATCAAGTACTTTGAAGGTGTTGGTTCGTTGACTGGTGAGAATGAGGTTTCCGTTAAGCTCAATGATGGTAGTGAGGATGTTACTCTTAACGCCAAGAATATCATCATTGCCACTGGCTCTGAAGCGTCCGGATTCCCCGGTATTGAGATTGATGAGGAACGTATTGTCACTTCCACTGGTGCTCTTAGCCTCACTGAGATCCCCAAGCGCCTTGTCGTGATTGGTGGTGGTATCATTGGCCTTGAAATGGGTTCCGTGTGGGCCCGTCTCGGTACTAAAGTAACCGTCATTGAATACGCTCCTGCTATTGGTGGTGCCGGTATGGACGGTGAATTGGCCAAGACTGCCCTCAAGACTCTCAAGAAACAGGGCCTTGACTTTAAGGTTAGCACCAAGGTTCTTGGTGCCAAGCGCAATGGCGACGTTGTTGATGTTGAGTTTGAGGACTCCAAGGGCAAGAAGGGTTCTGTCGAAGCTGATGTCTTGCTTGTTGCCGTAGGCCGCAAGCCCTACACCGAAGGCCTTGGCCTTGAAAATGTTGGCATTGAGACCGACAACAAGGGCCGCGTTGTCATCGACAGCGAGTACCGTACCAAGCACCCCCACATCCGTGTCATTGGTGATGCCACTTTTGGCCCCATGTTGGCCCACAAGGCTGAGGATGAAGGCATTGCTGCTGCTGAGTACATTGTCAAGGGCTACGGTCACGTTAACTACAATGTTATCCCCGGTGTCATGTACACTCACCCCGAGTTTGCGTGGGTTGGTCAGACCGAGGAGGACCTCAAGGCTGCTGGTACCAAGTACAATGTTGGTAAGTTCCCATTTGCTGCCAACTCCCGTGCCAAGACCAACCTCGATACCGAAGGTTTTGTTAAAGTCTTGAGTGATAAAGAGACCGACCGTATTTTAGGCGTTCACATCGCTGGCCCCAACGCCGGTGAGATGATTGGTGAAGCTGGTTTGGCTCTCGAGTACGGTGCTAGCGCCGAAGATGTTGCTCGTACTTGTCATGCACACCCCACTTTGAGTGAAGCCCTTAAAGAGGCCGCTTTGGCTTCCTTTGACAAGCCCATTAACTTTTAGAGTAAATAGTTGTCTTTAGTCTACGGTACTAATTTGATAGAGTGTATCTTGAGCGGGATTTTGTAGTATTCTGGGCTATAAATTTATTCATTTACCTTTTCTGCAATAATTACAATTGTATTCCACTGGACGCTAATCGTCATATCTGGTTCTAGTCCAAGTTTTGCTAGCTGCACGGAAAACTCGTCAACAATATCTTTGGAGGGATCGGGATTTTTCGACTTCCAGGTGAAATAAGCCGAATATGATTTCAATAAGCAAAGAAATTGACCCACCTTCATATCTTTTTGCACTTTGAATCGATGTGTATTATAGTGGGGATCGTAACCCATCGCTTTATCGCGCACAGTTACTTTCAATGATTTAGGAAATTCAAGATCATCGTAAAGGTTGACGATTTTATCAATTCCATTATCCCAGTATGGGCCCAGCTTATCTGAGCTAAAGCTGAAATCTTTAACCAATTCATCCACTTTAGGGAACCCAACGATATGGGGATTGATGTAGCCAAAAAGGGCCAACTTTCCTCCGGGTTTGAGGATAGTACTAACAGAATCAAAAAAAGCAGGATATTCAAACCAATGGGCTGCTTCAGCCGAGGTGATGAGGTCGACTGATGACGGTTTGAAATAGTTGACCAAGTCTCGATCGGACCCCTTGATAAATTCCAGGTTTGCAATATCAGCGTAAACTTGGTTGGCAGCATCAATCATTGACTTTGATGAATCCATTCCTATTACTTTGCCTGATTTTACTGCTTTTGCCAAAAGATGGGTTGCAGTTCCTGGTCCACAGCCAACATCCACAATCAGATCGGCGTTCTGAGCGCCGTGCTTTACAAGATAGTCAACAAATTCGGTATCATATGAAGGCCGAACTACGTGATAAGAGCCACCATCATACTTTTCATCTTGGATGGTCGACATTTTTCAAGATTGATGCTAGAGCTAGCGTCCTCTCGAGTTATATAGTCATCCCGCTCGCATATGCATGCATAATGTTATTTATAGATTGGCATTTAACCCAGCAAATGTCAATCTACTATAATCCCCTTTCAGAAATAACTTAGCACAGCGTTGTATACTATGGATATAGCCCACTGATCACCATACTCAGCATCAGGCCCAGAACTCGCTTATGGAACAAAACAGAGCAACTCAGGAATTAATGCGAAATTTCAAGCCGGTCAGTTCGAGGTCCCAAACTTGAAACCATTTTATCCGGCCCATGACTTGTCTATACTAGCAATTGATTCAAATTTTAGTAGCCCTGCGTTTTGGGACAAGGAGCTAGATGCACAATAATTGGGAGAAGTCATGACAGTATGCTTTGATTCGAGAACCCCAATGCAGTATTAATCTTGACCCAAAACCAAGGGCATATTTAAATAGCTACTCTTTTACATAGTTCTCATATTGGTGAGCTTCTTCTAGGAACGTTTCCACATTTTGTAGGTACTTTTCGAGAAACATAGCAGCAGGGCCGATTTCAGAGGGAATACTCTCAAGAATTAGACTTAATTGCTCGATATTCAGCGTAAGACGAATGATGTTATTGCGAATTTTGGCCGATAAAAGGGTTGTGTCGGAAAACATGGTGACTATCACATGAAGAAAAAAGACAATATGTAATATGAGGCTTGACCTGGTTAAACTTGGCTCATGATACTGTCCTAAAAAAAATACGATGCAAATTAACTGTAATGACTTGATAGTGGCATGTTTAGATCATGAAAGTTTAGCCGAACCGGATCGAATACCCCACATTAAGGGTTAGGGCAACGTCTCCTCCCAATCCGGTATATAAATGGCCATAGGGGCAATTGTCCCGGGGCGCCAGTTTCCAAGTTGAGATTAAAAGCAACCCGTTGAAATGCAGCTTACATTAAAGGTCGTATTGCTTCCCGCTGGGCACGTCTTGTTACCCGGAATGGTCATGCGGCTGCGCGCAAGCCCCTTAACTGGCGTTCCCGAGATTCCTAAAGATAGCCGCGAAATCCTTGAAAAGCAGTTCCATGTTGGCACAAAACAGATTCTGGCAATTCTTCCCCGTAATCAAAAGGGCAGTCCCAATACGATCGGAGCATTAGCCCAAGTAGTTGAATCTGGCCAGGGTGTCTTGAGCACAAAGGGGTTGTGCCGGCTTGTAGTGGATAATCTCGATCCAAAGTCCGGTACTGCCACGGTAAGCATTGTTGAGGAAGAGCACCAAGTCCGACCGGAGGTTCTTGACGAACTTCGAGCAGCTCTCACTGTCTTACTCCAACCAATGGGGGCAACTGGAAACGTTATTGCGCAGCGATTTGTTGCGTTTACGCAGGGAGTTGTTAGCAGTACGATGGTTGTTGATCTAGTGGCGACACTGCTTCCGCTCAAAAACCAGGACAAGCTTGCTATTCTGGGTGAGTTTAATGTTTCAAAAAGGGCCCAGATGTTGCTCGATATTCTCAAAGATCAGAGCCGATCTCTTGCACTAGTAGCAGCTCCTCAAGCAGCCAAGCGAGCAGCGGCAATGGCTGGACCCCGTAATAATGATGATGATGATGAACTGACCCATGTTGAAGAGACGCTTGCGGCAGCCCCTCTTGGCGATGAAGGCCGTCGTATTGTTGACCGCGAAATCCGTAAAATAAAACGCGTTAACCCGCAGCAAGCAGAGTACAATGTGATGCGTACATATCTAGAGACTCTTGCCGATATCCCCTGGTCCAACAACGACGTCCCTCATCTCGATGAAACCATGATCCAGGACGCCGCACAGATCCTTGATAAGGATCATTATGGACTCGAGAAAGTGAAAAAACGACTTATAGAGTACCTATCTGTCCTTTACCTCCAGCAACAAAGGGGCACAACGCAGACCAAAACTCCAATTCTCTGTCTTGCTGGCCCGCCCGGTGTTGGCAAAACATCGTTGGCTCAATCAGTAGCAGAAGCTCTGAAACGCCCCATGCATCGCATATCTCTTGGTGGTGTGCGCGATGAAGCAGAGATCCGTGGCCATCGTCGCACGTACATCGGCGCTATGCCCGGAATTTTGGTCCAAGGCCTTCGTAAGGTGAGATCTATGAACCCAGTTTTCGTATTGGACGAGATTGATAAAGTGGGACAGGGATTACACTCTGTGCATGGTGATCCCAGTGCTGCATTGCTGGAAGTTTTAGACCCGGAACAGAACTCTACATTTACTGACCATTATGTTGGATTCCCAGTTGATTTATCTAATGTTTTGTTTATTGCTACTGCAAACAACCTAGAGAATATGCCCCGACCGTTGCTTGATCGCATGGAAATTATCCCTATTGATGGTTACACATACCTGGAAAAACAGCATATTGCGCAGAGCTATCTACTACCCAAACAGATCCGGCTGAATGCACTTGATCCATCACAAATATCGATTAGCAACTCAGTGCTTGATTTCATTGCTACTCGCTATACTCGTGAATCGGGGGTTCGCAACCTAAGTCGCCAACTGGGCGCGCTGTGCCGTGGGCGTGCAGTAGAAATCCTCAATAACCCTACAGACGTGAGAGTCAAGGTCGAAATCGGTGATTTACAGCGATATCTTGGCCTTGAGCCGTTCCACGACGATGTGGTAAACGACGAAGTGGATGTGGTTGAACGAGACGGTAAATCGATGCTACGGGAAACGCCTGGCCTTGTGAATGGGTTGGCCTATATGGCATCTGGTACTGGTGGTTTACTGGTATTTGAAGCAACACTGATCCCCAATGGCACGGGAAAACTTCAACTGACTGGTAAATTGGGCGATGTTATCTCAGAGTCTGCACAAATCGCAATGTCGTGGGTTCGGTCCCATGCCGTAGAGCTGGGAATTGCTGTGGACCTCCGAGCAAACGATATTCACCTCCATGCTCCTGCTGGTGCTATTCCCAAAGATGGCCCTAGTGCCGGTGTAGCCATGACAATTTGCCTTGTATCATTGCTATGCCACTACCAGGTCCCTCGTAATATCGCTATGACGGGTGAGATTACGCTCCGGGGCAAAATCTTGCCGGTAGGTGGTGTGCGGGAGAAGCTGCTCGGTGCGCACATGGCCGGTGTGCATCATATCATATTACCGTACCACTGCCGTCCAGTTGTCGAAGACGAGTGCCATTTCGTTAAAGACCTTGATATCCACATCGACTATGTCAAGTATATCTGGGATGTATTTGCTCTAATTTGGCCATCTCATAGTCAATTTAGAGAACCAGCAGTTTTGTAGATAGTTTTGTTTCCCCGTACGCATAAATTATTATTACTATCATCTGTGTTGCTGTTTTGATGAGTGACCGCCCCAGTCTATGCTAGGTCATGTGCTGATCATTATCTAAAAGCTAATGACTCGGAGCCTGGTTATTTGGTTGCGAGATTGTGGTAAGCTAGAAGCGGAGAATTTACTCTTCTACGCGACATAAAAAAGTAGCAAGTAGAAGCGGAGTGCTTTCTAGGAATTAATTGCTTTGTTACATAAGAATGGGTAGGAACTTGTGATTTTTCTTATCGATAAGGCCCATAGGCATTTTTTTAAACATTGGCATAAATCAGAGCAATACCTTTAAAATGACTGAATATTTTCAAACAAGTACTATTACATATGCTCCACACTGGGGGTTTTGCTTCACGCGTTGAGGATTCTATTTGCAATATTCGTTTATTATATACAGCAGCCACACCGCTCGGCGGATATGCTTTTTATAGAGGGGTTTTTTAAGGCAGAGGGGAAAGGGCACTGTTGTATTCAGGTCATAAAGAAAATTGTTCTCTAACTCTCGTTGACAGCAGCCGAGTGGCTCTTGACATAGCGGCCACTAGGATCGGCGTTGCAGCCCCAGTCGGCCTTGGGGATCCAGCGCATGACCGTGGAGGCAACAGCGTCATTGTTCTTGGGGAATGCCTCGTCAAACATACAGCGATACCAGTACGCCTCTTTGGTTTGAGGAATATCGGAGCCCCACTCTGGTTTTGGGTTGGCGAGTTGCTCATCGCTAACAACCTTTTCAGCAGTGTCCTTGAGAGAGTCGATCCATGAATAACCGACTCCATCACTGAACTGCTCCTTTTGACGCCAGAGCACTTCACTGGGCAAGTACTTGCCGTTATCGAAGGCTTTACGCAAAATGTACTTCTCCATGTGATCCTTATCGATCATTTTGTCCTTGGCGTTAATATCGAGACAAAGGTCAAGGAATTCGCGATCAAGGAAAGGAACACGGGCCTCAAGACCCCAAGCCATTGTACTCTTGTTGGCACGTAAGCAATCGGCGTAATGAAGGTTCTTGACACGTTGAACGCACTCTTTGTGGAAGTCGTCAGAGTTGGGAGCAGCACCAAAGTAAAGGTAGCCACCGAAAATCTCATCAGAACCTTCACCAGACAAAACCATTTTAATGCCCTGAGCTTTGATCTTACGGCTCAAAAGGTACATAGGAGTGGAGGCACGAATAGTTGTGACATCGAAAGTTTCGAGGTGATAGATAACATCCTGAAGGGCATCAAGACCCTCCTGAATAGTAAACGTGTGCTCGTGGTGGATAGTACCAATAAACTCTGCGACCTGAGCGGCTGCCTTGAGGTCGGGTGCACCGGGCAGACCAACCGCAAAAGAGTGGAGGCGAGAGCCACTGGTGTTGACGATTTTACCGTCGCTACCGACACCTGCAAGAGCATGGTGAGTAGGGGTATCGGCAATTGCGTTGCGAGTCTCATTGGCGGCAATAGACGCAATCAAAGAAGAGTCGAGGCCACCAGACAAAAGAACACCATAAGGAACTTCGGACATAAGACGCTTGCGCACGGCCTTTTCGAGAGATTCACGGATAGCCGTAAGGTCTGCTTCTTTTGTGGGGATAACGTTAGCATCGAACCATTTAGGGTTGTAGTATCTCGTGATCTCACCGGTCTTGGAGTCATAAACGTGGCCAGGGGGGAATGCAGTAATATCGTCACAGTCCTCAGTCAAGCACTTGGCCTCTGAAGCAAACCAGATGGCACCAGGCACTTTACTTGACTTACCCATGTAGAGGGTTGTAATACCGATGGGGTCACGAGCAGCGATCATACGATCGTTTTTGCGGTCATGTATAGCAAATGCAAAGAAACCATCGAGATAATTAGCCAAGTCAAGGCCATACTTTTCATAAAGAGGGATAATCACTTCACAATCCGAATGAGTCTTGAATGGGTACTCCTTGAACTGATCGCGCAACAAACGGTGGTTATAGATTTCACCATTAACACTGAGAGTGATAGTGTCGTCCTTGTTGGTGATGGGCTGAGCACCACTGTCGAGGCCGACAATAGCGAGACGTTCGTGGCACAAAACAGTATCGTCACAGACGGTGACAGCGCCGGACCAGTCAGGACCACGATGGCGGATACGTTTGCTCATCTGAAGAGCTGTTTTCTTGTACCCTTGTGCATCAGGGTGGTGAAATACTGCGAAAATTCCACACATGAACTATTGAGTATTGAGGATGAGTAAAAGGCGCCCTTTGGGATCTTTATGCGATTAGAGGTGAGTCATGGGATTCCCATTATTCGGCCGTGGGTCTTACGTGAGTCAAGACTACTGTGACTGATTCGGCTAGAGAATGTGGCAACTCGAGGCGACGAATTTTGTAGAATACACTAGCCATTTAATTGCCACTGGAATTTTCTTTTTGCGGCAAACCACGACAAGAACACCACCTGTAGCTATAGTTTATCCTGGTAGTACGAGCTTCTCAGTCAATTGGGAGTGAAGCATATTTGTATGAATGCACTATGTACGTTTTTAATACTAATGACACCTGAGTCTGTTTTTGCCAACCAGACTATATTCACTTGTAGTTTTGATATGGGTATTTACCATAAACAGGATAGCTTGCTCACGTGGTTTTCATTTTTAGTAAGTGACTTCTTTCATGTATTGTAACAGTTGCGCATTGACGCCTGGGCAGCATCTGTAATCGATTTTTGCGAGGGATTTACTAACGGTTGAACATTTTTTGGTTATTGATTACTGTTATGTATAGTGAAATATTACGCCTCCTAGATGGCTGCATTAACCCGCAGCGACGATCAGGAACGTATATATATATATTTATGCTCTATTGACAATGATGCAAGTGCTACTACAGGACGACAATGCATGTATGCAGAGATCGTAGACAGTTTGTAGATGCTAAACAGTCAAGAGGAGGGGTTGGTCAGTAACACTATATGCATAAGGGCGTGGGGTGAGTGTGACGGGGTTGACCCAGCCAGCAGTAAATGCCTCAACTAGTTTTGAGACCAGCCAGATCTGGGGGGACCCGAAACTTATGTGACTGGCCAACTGATGTGAGAGCGTCACCTGTCAAGTTGAGGTTGCATTTCTGTGTTTTAGAATAGGTTAGCAATGCCGGTACGAGTGCCCGACTGTGTTTTGGTAGCTATAGTTTGCTATATAACAAGATATATTGACTGAATACAAAGACGATTCCCTTTTGTATTTTGCCTTTGCAACTCTAATAGCAATAATAAATAATCTTGGACACCTCTGACCCGTAGCTCCAGTGGTTTATGGGCTTACAGGAACTTAAAGTTGTGAACATTAGAAACAAATGACGGTGGCCGCAACAATGAGCTGAGCCGTATTGACTCTTTTATAACGTCAACATCGTTTTGCAGGGTTAAGGCGGCCCATTGAACGGCATTTCGTGAGTTTGCAATAGCGGTCAGGACAATTTGTTTATCGGCTTGTAGCGGTAGAGACGCATACTGGAGCATAGACCCATTATTATTCACTGCTTCCAAAACAATCTCATGGTTGCATTTGTGGTGAGCCATGCAGTATTCCAAGGCCCATCCATGAGATGACACTACCTGTCGTACGAGATGAGGCGATGAGTTATTGGACACTGTAGCAAGAATTACATCATGATCATTGCGAAGCTCAGGGGATGCAGAAACATATGCCCATTGATCTTGCTTAATTGCGGCCAGTACGATTTCCTTGTTGGAGCGTAGTCTTGACGACGCTGATTTGAGGGCTGTACCATTTCGCAGAATTGCAACGCGCACCACTTCAGCATCATCTTGGAGCTCGGGAGATGCGAACAGTAGGGTGCGACCATCTTGAGCGATTGCTGCTAGAACGATATTGCGGTCATCTTGGATCTCGGGTGAGGCCATCTCCAGGGCCCATGGATCATGTTGAGTAGCGAGGGAAACAATGGCTGCGTTTGCACGCATTGCTGGAGAGGCGTAGCTTAAAGCACTACGACTTTTTGTAACGGCAATACTCACCAGCATGAAATTGTCCCGTAGTCGTTTTGATGCTCGCCTGAATGCCCCTCCATAAATGCTGATGGCTCTCAACATAAAGTTATAATCATCAATTGGTGGGCAATGCTCAATCTCAGCACAATTGGTTACAGCCCCCAGTAAAGCGTCTAGGTTTGAAGGAGCAGCAGCAAGTGAGTGATAGCCGGCCCAACAAAGCCGCAACTCATCCAGTTCTAAAGGCGAGAGTTGACTCGCCCTACGACCGAACCCACCGGCGATATCTTTGACGACGTGGTAGGAGTCGAGCAATGTCCACAGCTTGTCGCTCATAAACACAGAATAGAACGAATGTGAGACTTGGGCCAGTCGACTGTACACAAAGGGGTTTGGCTCTGTGTAAGAAGCAACCAACCCAACCACTTCAGCGGGAAGCACCAGCTGCTGAGGCATGATACGATGATGTCTCAACTTTACAAAATGTAAGAAAGAAGTATCCACTAGATCGCCTGCATGTAACTAGCTGCATATCAGGTAATGGCCGTTTACATTTGCAGAAACGGGCCCCGAAATGGTCATGGAGCGATGAGTCTGGGGTGGATCCAACTTACGTTTTCTCTACACAAAAGAATAAGCAATGATAGAGCAGTACAGCTTGGCATCAACTGGCGACAACAAGGGTTACAGTATACTTTTCGACATAGCTACTACCACATCCTGTAAATGACTGCAGGCGGCAGGCCCAGGTTTAGGGTCCACGCCCAAGCATGGTCATGCGGGGCGTTACCGTTTTTGTTACAATACATCAAACACACAATCCCCGCCCAAGGGCCCATAACATGCGAGAGAAAACTTTTTTTTTTCTAGCCCACAATTACTAGAGTATATAATATTATATAGCGTGAGCTATTGGTGATTAAGATCAACCCGTTTTTTCAACCGCTATTTTGTTTATCTTCTATATATTGGTTTGTATCTGCACCTGCCACCTGTCCATGCAGTGATAAAACCGCTAAACGATACGGACTAATCGTTGAAGTATCAAATATCGAGCCAACTGCTCTCCCATTCTACGTGCAATAGTTCAATATATATTCTTGTAAGGTATTATACCAATGGCATATGGTTATAACACTAAGCTCTTAACGGATTCGCAAAAAAGCATGTTTCTGCAATTTTATATATAATTAACAATCAAGAGAGTCATTTGTGTGTAAAGCCACGAATTCTATGATATCAATAATAGCCACAGGTACATTTGCAGGCGAGCAGTTGAACCCCTGCGTTTTTCATACGCGTACTGTTTGTGCCAAGGGGACTACTAAGAAAAATACCTCATCGTCTGCAAGGCTCGTGTTACCTGCAGAATTATCGTACAAGCCATAGCCATGAAGTAGCATTAAAATGTAAATTGTTGTTTTAGAGGTCAAGCTGCACCGACTTTGATTACCATGAGGAATCTGCTAAAGAGGTCTTTTCGTGGGAACATTATCCTCGGGGTTGTTTAAGCGACGAGGGTATTCTCCGCCGGGTATACATACCCAGAAAAATAACTAATATTTATCCATTCCATGAACTAAAAACACCGACAAAGTGTTGATGGCGGTGGAAAGTGTAAAGTACCCAGCACATGAGACTTCGCTTAGGCGCGAGAGTGCGTTCCCACTTGAAAATTCCGTCCCCGATTACCAATATAATAGACTCCCCCTATGTAAGCAGATAAAACACAATGCCTGGAGATTTGAATTTGAAAAAATCGTGGCATCCAGGGCTCGCAAAGAATAGAAATAAAGTGAAGGCAGCAGAGGCCACTGCTATTCAAAGCCGACAGGACGCAGAGTTAAGGGCAAAAGAGTTGGCACGATCACGGGAACTAGAAGAGTTGCGAGCACTACAAGCAAATGGTAAGGCGGCTCCTAGTAGAAATGTCGCATGGATGTACAGGACCGAGCAAGCGGTTGCAACTGGTGAGGGTGATTTCTTACTAGGGAAAAAAAGTGCAAAAAAACAAAGCAAGCAAAAGAAAATGAACACTTCAAAAGTACTTAAAGCCAACAAAGATGATCCAATGGCATCATTTTTAAGCCGAGTGAAGCCAAAGCCCAAAAAACCTTAAAACTAGGGAAAAAAAAAAAAACTGCATCGCATTAACTTAATGGAAGTAAAAAGCTAGAAACTCTATCTACATATAAAACACGGCCATCCAGTTCAATACTAAGGGCTGCCCGTACTTTATTCAAATCAGCAGTGGGGCATCTAAACACGCAAAAGGAGGAATCGAATGCTAGAATATCCAGTTGCACCGCTTGGCCCGAGATTCCCAATGATCTTTGTAAAGCACTAGAACTAAGAAGACGCCAGGTTAGGATATCATCGGCTGGCTGCGTTGACTTGGCGCGAATATAACTGAAATCTGGGTCAAGAGCTACCATCCTGTCAGCATGAGTGAAGATGATCAGCATGAAAAATCCACTAGTAACAAGAAAAAGTGGTTTGGACGTCGGTATCAGCTATTTTCTAAATATGATGAAGGTATTCGAGTGTCGGAAGAAATGTGGTTTAGTGTGACGCCGGAAAAAGTGGCTGATAGGATCGCACTTCGGATGAAAGCGCTATGGCCAAATGCCACTACTGTAATTGATGTATGTGGAGGAGCCGGGGGTAATTCGATTGCCTTTGCAAAAGCCGGGTTCAAAGTTATTTATATTGATATCAATCTTAGTGTTCTGCAGGATGCTACGCACAACGCAGGTATCTATAGGTGCCATTCCATTGAATTTTATCACGCAAATGTACTGGAGTTAAAGCTAAAGGAATTAGCTGATCCGGCTGATACAATTGTTCACATTTCTCCAGAATGGGGTGGGCCTGCCTATAAGCAACAGCAAGTGTTTGATGTGAATAGCTGCATTCCTAGCGTTCAAAGTCTAGCCAACTATGTACAAACCGAGGGATTCGGCTATATTGCAATGTTTTTACCGGCCAACTCGAATCTTGACCAATTGAGTCGGTATGGGGCCACCAAAATTGACAAGATTATGATGGACTATAAAAAGGCTCCATTGGCAATCACGGCCATTTGGGATCGCAGCGATATTAAGCCTGAAGCAGAAGAAACCGAATCGGAAACTAGCGATTCGAGCGATTCTAGTGACTCTGCTAGCTCTTTGAGTGATACAGAGGACTCGAGTGATACAGAGGACTCGAGTGACTCAAGTGACTCAAGCGACTCAAGTGACTCGAGCGACCCTGATGATTCACCCCATATCTCTTCTAGCTCTCATGATGGCTCACTGCTAGATCGAAGATCCGCCGCTGCAGATCCTCCAGTGGAAGAGTCGATGCAGGCCATCGACACAGTCACGAGCACGTCCAAACGGCACAGACCCTACTGAAAGACCCATTAAATTATTTATCGACACACTTTTTTTTCTCTCCTGCTAATATGAAGCTCTATATAAATACTGCGAACCTCCCTGCTAGTTTAAATTAAACTATTGCCCCAGCCACTGGGTACTAGCCGCACATCACGATCGTGCGCAGGACCGTTACGCCGGTGTATGCATGTCTTACTTAGTGTGAACAATATTGCGTAGAGTTGAGACACTCAACAGTGACGCTCAAGTTGATTTGCAGTTACGCCAGGTATGGTGAAGCACGGTTAAGAGAACCAAGTAAATGAAACTTGTCTTGGCAGCCTAGCGACGGGTTTGAACAATACAACTTAAAGTGCCATGAGCGCGATGAAAAGACCTCCCAAAAAGGAAGTGTTAACTTTTAGTAACTGGGATGATCACCAATCTGTGTTAGATTTACGTCGAGCATACATATATATATATATAAGCCCTGAAAGGATAGCCGAATAGCAGCCTTGTGCGAATACAAAAATAATAGTTATGGACCCTTTTCAATTACCACGACATAAGTTTTCCCTTGTAACCGTTTAGGCAGCCCACAAGCACTTTAGCGACGAAGACTACCTTGAAGCGACACTATACTTGTATGATTTTACTACATTTACTACATTAGTGTGCCATATTTCTTGGGTTATTACTACATTATTGCCCCTTGCCACTTTCCCATGCTTACTATGACAGAGTCTCTGTTTACATCGCTTGAAAGGGCCGTCTATGATCTTTCATCGAGAGGACTCGTCCAAGCAGCTCGATGGGCCGCAGAAGCCCTGAATAGCATGGACACTACATCTACCCCCAGTAAATCGGTACCTGCGTTACCAATTAATACCCTTCAAGCTAAAGCGTACTTTGACTGCCATGAGTACGACAGATGTAGGCATTGTCTTACTCAAACTACGGATCCAGTAGGTGAATTCCTCAGAAGCTACGCTAGGTATATTAGCGGCGAAAAAGCTCGAGAAGAGAAACCGTTTGAAAACAAAGAAGAGAAGCCTAACCCATATCTGCAAGAAATACTCGAAGAGATTGGGGAGAATGTCCAAGATCCATTTTTATTATACTTGAGAGGCGTTGTTTTACGCAAACAGAGCCAGGAATCGGCAGCGACTGAGGAGCTCATTAAGAGTGTTTGCCTTTATCCGTTTAATTGGAGCTGTTGGCAAGAACTACTGGCTTGTTTTAATACTATCAATGATGCATTGCATGGGCTGAAGAGCTGCCAGAGTTCAGTAGCTAACTTTGACGTCATGTACACCATGTTTGAGATGTACTGCAAACAGGAGTTTTTCTTACCAGAAGACTCTTCTCAGCAGGAATATCGCACTCTGAAAAAAGTTTTCCCTAATTTTAGTTTTCTGGAGGCCCAGAAAGCTCTTGTGCATATTCATAATGTCAACTATGACGAGGCAGAAAAAATCTTTGAGGCCATCCTTCAAAAAGACCCATACCGGCTTGAGGAGTTGGATCTTTACTCTAATTTATTATATGTGACTGAGCAACGGGTCAAGCTCTCACTTGTTGCTCAAGAAGCAGCCAAGACCGACAAATATAGAGCTGAAGCCTGCTGCGTTGTGGCTAATTATTATTCGTTACGAGGCGAGCACGAGCTTGCTGTTGAATATTATCAGCGTGCACTGGTATCCAATCCTAATTATCTCAGTGCCTGGACTCTTTTAGGCCACGAATTTGTTGAAATGAAAAATACACACGCAGCGATAGAGTCGTATCGTACGGCCGTAACGATATGTAAACGTGATTTCCGTGCTTGGTATGGCCTTGGCCAAGCATATGAGGTGTTAGATATGGCATCATACGCCTCTTACTATTACCAACGAGCACTGGCTCTCAGCCCTGGCGATACGCGTATTTGGAGTGCTATGGCCAACTGTTATGAGAAAATGCAAGAAATAGACGAGGCAGTCAACACATACCAACTGGCCCTACGGATTTGTAAAAGTGATTCGTATTTCTATTTTCGGCTTGGCCACCTATTTGATGAAAAGCATGACACTGCCAAGGCCCTCGAGTACTACGAGCTTTGCGCAGCAGATGAAGTTGACGAAGAAGATACCTTCAAACCCCAGGCTCGACTGTGGCTTGCTAGGCATGCGGCACGTAACGGCAAGTGGATAGATGCCCATGACCACGCTACGGCCATCACTGAAGCAGAGTTTACCTCCGGCCTGGAAGAAGATGCGCGTACGATTATTAGGGAAGCATTATTTCATATAAATAGGAGTTAGGATTAGATTTACGATGTTTCATTCGATGACCCACCAGGCGATAGCTCGTGTGGCAACGGCGGAAGTGGCTCTGCCAGTTTATGGGCAATAATACCGGAGGTGTCAATATTATACTGCGTCAAGGCGGCTCTAAGGGCTTTATTTTCTGCCGACAAGTTGACAATATAGTCGTAAACCGTTTGTAAAACAAGTGACTTTGGCTGCGATGGTCCCGGCACATCATCGATGCCTGGAACGAGGGCACACATTGCTTTGAAGTTGTTTGCAATGAGGTCACGGCGTCGCTTCTCACTAATAATGTGGTTTTTCCGCACCTGATCTTCACTTAGATAGTCGCGGCGCTTTTTTGCGGATTGTGCTCCTTCTCCATTTTGGTCAGACTGCCATTCAGGACGTTTTGCAGCGGGTATTGCAGTATAATTAGAAGGCGGACCAGCTCCAGCATATGAAGAGGTCGCCAAAGCCTTTGCAGGGGTAGCAGATCCTGTAGAGTTGACTGCTACACTGGCGTGCCGCGATCCACCCTCAGGGGATTGATGGGAGGAGGCATTGGCCTGGGGAGGAGGAGCTTGCGATGAAGTATACTGTGGGGGTATAGGAGGGCTTGGATTAATAGCTTTTGGAATGAAATTAGAAAAGCCCTCACCACGCGTAGACTGGCCCAAAAGAGGCAGTGGCATATGTACTGGTTGTGGTAGCGGGATAGGTGAATCATAAAATCCTCGGGAATGCTGTTGCCCTGGGTGTTGTCCAACTGCAAATCCAGGCTCAACATATCGCTGTGAGTTCTCTCGAAACCCACGGTAAAAGTCGTTTTGAAACAGTTTTTCTTCATGTACTGGTGTAGGCAGTTCTTCGGCATAATGCTGATCTAGCCACTTGATTTCTGATGATTCGGCCGCAGTACTGGGGTTTTCAAGTACATTGTCCAAGAATTTCGTGAATGCCTGCTGCTCCTGGTCATTGAGCAGTGGGTCGCCAGACGAGTACTGGCGTTCTTGTCTTTGTGAATCCGTCAGACCTTTGTGCTCACTATAAAGTTGCGAGAACCAATGGTACGCTTGGTCAAAGTTGTCTGGCAGCTCGTCCAATGGGTCCATGCTGGTAGTGGTATCAAGAGGCATGTGACGACGCCACATGTGGGGGTTAACCTTTGTGTGGGGGGCGCCACCACAAGCGTGGGAGGGAAATGTGGGGCACCGAGTGCGCGGGCGGCGGCGCGCGCCACAGTTTCAGTATCTGGGGTCGCATTTTTAATGTGGCTTGCAAACTTGCATTTAAATCAACCAAAGACAGAGGTGCAGAGTAGTGGTTGAGTGCACCAGGAAATTGATAAAGTCGACACTGGTCCAATGACTTTCACCCTGCTTGAGTTTGCACAACTGTTGTATAATACTAGTGAAATAGAACAATTGTTATCTACAGTTAGCTAGACACTACTTTCTTTTCATGCTCGCAGAGGCTATATAGCATTGGTGGAGCTACTACTAGGCTCCAGTTTTAGCGACGCGCTATGCAACAACGCCAATGTTTACAGAATCCCCGTTGCCAAAATCCTTTTAGCAGGAAATAAAACGATTCAACAGTCCCTGGGCGTGCAAACTAGACTAAATATCGTTCAAGCGATCTAAAGATTTTTATATTGACTTTTCTCTCAACTATTTTATGGAGTATTTGCGAATTACGGGAAATCAATCTCATCTTTGACTATACACCCCCATAACACCCCCACTCAAGTCAATAAACTTTTCAGCTCACGTAACTACGATTTTCTCAAGATGGCACCAGTCGCTCGTCCAGAAAACGTTCTGCAAAGAGCTGATGAGCTGGTAAAAATGGACAAATCGTCCAGTGCCTTGGAACTTTTGTATGATACTATCAACTCTAAGCGTACCCGCATGAACAACTCGTTGGATACTCAAGAGCCGTTGATGCTTAAATTCATTGATCTCAGCATCGATCTTCGTGCCGGAAAAAACGTTCGTGATGCTCTTCACCAGTACAAAAAAATGACTGTTGGCGTTAATACTCAAGCGTTGGCTACAGCCATTGAAACCTTTTTGGCTGGATGCCAGCGGAAAGTCGCAGAGGCTCAGTCTAAAGCGAAAGAAATCACCATCGACGAAGAAGATTTGGAGGCTGAGCAAAGCCCCGAAGATCTTCTGATGGCTACTGTTAGCTCCGAGCAGTCCAAGGATCGCACTGACCGCGAAGTTGTCACTCCCTGGCTCAAGTTCCTTTGGGAAGGTTATCGTAGCGTTCTCGATGTTTTGCGCAATAACTCGAAACTTGAAGGTATTTACTCCAAGACTGTAACTCAAGCTTTCCAATTTTGTCTCGAATACCAGCGCAAGACTGAGTTCCGTCGTCTTTGTGAGTTGCTCCGTAACCACTTGGTTCAAGCCGCTCAACAGGCTAAACAACCTAATGCAACGCAGACGAACCCGATTGATATCAATGATCCTGATACTTTACAAATGTTGATCGGCATCAGATTCGAACAACTCAAGGTTGCCGTCAAGCTTGAGCTTTGGCAAGAGGCATTCCGCTCAGTCGAAGACATCCACGTTCTTTTCCTTGCTAGTCGTCGTCCTATTAAGATCAACTACTTGGCTACTTATTATGAGACTTTGGCTCGCATTTGTTCTGTATCTAACAACTACCTTTTCCATGCTGCTTCTTGGGCTAAATACTACGGTATGGTCTACAATACGCGTGAGACTGCTCCCGAAGGTGAAATCGAGCGTATTGCGAGTGTATTCTATCTTAGCGTCCTCTGCATCCCCGGCGATGCTGGCTCCAATGCCACCTCTGGCCAGAACAGATTGACAACTCTACTCAATATGGGCCGTGTTCCTACTCGTGACTCGCTTATTGCTTTTGCTCTTAGCAAGAATATCCTCAACTATGTTCGTCCCGAGATTCGTGACCTTAACCGCTTGCTGGAAGCCGACTTCCACCCCTTGACCCTCAAGAAACGTCTTGGTCCAATCCTCGAAACTTTGGGAAAGAACAAGCAGTTCCACCCTTATGTCAAGCCATTGCTCGATGTAGTTGTCAACCGTACTTTCTTGCAGCTTGCTCAGTCCTATACCACTGTTAAACTTGATTTTATCGTTGATATTCTCACATTTGCTGCTCCTTTCAACTTGTCTCGTTTCGAGATTGAAAAAATGCTTGTATTCGGTACCAACAGAAGTGCCTTTAGAGTGCGCGTTAACCACCAAAAGGGATCTGTCACTTTCCTCGACTCTCTCAGTACCAACGAGTCTGCCTCCATTGAGGATGCATTGCAGCCAACTCCTGCCTCGCTTATCCGCACAAAATTGCGTGATTTGGCCGCTTGCGTTCAAGACATTTTGCCTCAGGTCGACGATGCCGAAATGCGTCGCGTTACTGCTGCCCGTAAGGACTTGCTTGCCGTTGCCGAGCGTGGCCTTGTTAGAGAGAATAGTGATTTCTTGAACCGTAAGAAGCAGCTAGAGGAGCGTATTGAAATGGCTCAGGCAGAGAAGCGCCGTCTTGATGCTATCAAGGCCCAGGAACGGGCCGATCAACTTGAGCGCAATCAACGGGAGGAGGAGGCCCGTCATGCCCAGGAACAAAGAGAACAAGAGCTCGCTCTTATGCGTAAGGAACAAAAGTTGGTTGAGGATGGCAAGAAACTCAAGATTGCCGAGGAAATCAAGGACAAGGGTATTCTCAAGGTTGACCTTGATGATCTCGATAAGTTTACTTTAGAGGAACTTCAAAATATGCAGATTAAGCAACTCAACAAAGAAGCATCCGACTTGCGTACTCGTATGCGTGCCATTGCCCGTAAGCAAGACTACTACGAACGTGCGTACCGTCTCAAAGAAGCAGAGTTGTGGAAACAAGATGCTGAAATTCAAAAGTCCCGCGATATCAAGGCTCACGAGGCTCGCACTCAGACTCTTTTAGCCGCTGCCAAGGCCCGCTTCGAGCACATCCAGACTGCAAGCCAACGTTATGGCCGCATGACCACCGAGTACAAATCGTTTGTTGGTGAGATCCAGAAATCGCGCCAGGCTGACTATGAGAAACGTGAATCTGAAGCTAAAGAAAAACTCGCTGCTGCTAAGCAAGAGCGTATCGAGAAGGAACTTGCTCGTCGTGCCGAAGAAGAGCGCAGACGCAAGGAACGCGAGGAAGCTCTCAAGGCAGAAGAAGCGCGCAAGGCCTCTGAGCCTGCCAAATATGTTCCCGGCGCTTTGCGTGCCAACCGTGCCACTCCTGCTCCTGCTCCTGCTCCTGCCGCTGCTGCGGCTACCAGACCTAAAGCTTCTCCTTTCGGCCGAGCCACTCCTTCTACTGGCCCCAAACCTGATCCATTTGGAGGTGCCAAAGCAGCTGCTGGTCCCAAGCCAGAGGCATCTGCGAACGCCAGCGCGCCCGCTCCAAAGGCCTCTCCATTTGGAAATGCTAAGCCTGTTAACCCATTCGGTGCTGCTAGACCAGTTGCTACTGGTGCTGGTGCTAGCTCTACTGGCAAGTTTGTTCCTGCTCACTTGCGTCAAGCACGGACACAGTCTCCTGCCTCTGAGGCTACCACCCCTGCTCCTAGCGAGAAGCCCAAGGCTGAGGCTTGGAAGCCTAAATCTAAAAGATAGAGTGTATTAACTGTTACATATTGATTTGAATCCTGCGCCTTGATTCCCCTCCTGCGTCTTACACGCATTTTGATTCTTACAAGTGGAATTCCTAATAAACACAAGTCATCTGAAATATGTTTTTTACATGTACTATTTGATATATACTGACAATTGATGATATTTACCACAGTAATTACAACTCGTCATGCTGCGTTGAATTCTCCACTTCACCTTGTCTCTTGGGAACACAAGCAGCAGGGCTAAGCATGTCAATGGTATAGATACATTTTTCAGTCTCTGCAACTTTGAGAATCCTGTTTGCATCTCCACAGCGAACATTGACGGTTGCACTACGATCGGGACCGTTCCAACACTTTGCTCCATTGTTGTAAGCGAAGACAAGTACTTCATCTTTGAACTCATACGAGTGATATCTTCCAAGCAATGAGCTCTGTCCATTACCACGTTGATAAGTTTGACCAAAGAAGCACATTTCATAGTCGTACTCGCCGTATTTATCCTTGACACATACTTGATCAATGGCTCTGAAGACATCATCGGGGCCCTTCTCAGTATTGAGATTCTCCTTTTGAGAAGAAATATTCTTCTTAGCACTGTCGATATCTTTTTTAACCTTCTCAATTAGATCTTGTGCGTCCTTGACTTTCTTGGAACTTCCAGACGCTTGCTTCTTTGAGCTACGACGGGCAGGAAGAACGTGGTGGTCAACAAGCCAATCGACTGCTTGCTCTGTAATATCTTCCCAGTAAGATTTCGCTGGGCTAGTAGTGGATGAACCATCACCCGTCGTGTACAAAGCATCAACGTACTCGAGTGCATCGTTTACGTCCAGGGTAACAGCGAGCATATTTTCAAGCTCTCCGCTCTTGGGCTCTTGGTTTCCAGAAATATCTTCAAATGAATTGAGCGCTTGTTTAACAGCTGCATCGTTGAAGTTAGGGTTATAGCCTTTCTTCATGAGTGACAATACTGTGGACAGCTTCTCGCTATAAAGCTTCTCAGCCTCGTATCCTGCCTTGAGTTCGCTAATCATGCCATATGCCATACGAATAACAAACCTGGCGGCCTCAAATTTCTCTTCAAGTTGAGGATCAATGGCATCGCCGAGCCCACCAGATTGCTCGAGCGACTTTAGGTGTTGATAATTTTTCTCAGCATCTTGTAGCTGCGATTTCTTGAGTTCAAGCTGCTTTTCATTGGCAGAGATCTCATTTTGCAGCTCTTGGCGAATATTGGCCGCAGTGATGATCAACAATTCGCGCGCCTTGAGACCTTCATCAAGAATACGAGCCTTTTCCTTTTGGTCGTCTACATATTTGACCTTCAATTCCTTGCATTTATTAGGGCAAAGACCTGGTTTTTCGTCCGACCCATCGCAGCATAACTCGTAGTCGCATTTTCCGTCATTGACGTAACTAGAAGGCACGAAGCTGCCAAAATATCCCTCATTTTCGCACCAGAATCTACCATTTTTACATGCCGAAGTGCCTGGTTCATCACTTCCATCGGGGCAATCGCAATAATCATCGTTTACTCGATCGAACGGGATTTTGATACTAGGGTCGCCAATGCAACTAAACATTCCATCTCCATCAGGTTCATAACGGCTTGCATCTCGAGGATTGACGCCTTTAGGTAACGTTGAACCGTAAACAAGGCACCATAATGCCACCGATATAGGATTCATTTGCCACTGATACCGCCACAAGTCATCCTCTTATGGTATGCAAGACAAAAAAAGGAAAGGAGGAGGAGAGAGCAGCCACAAAAATTGCCACAATTGAGGTTTAGACTAGAGATGCCTTACATAATTGTGAAATAATTTACTTTTTCCCTATACCTTGGATATATTTCTTCTTGATCTCTGATGGATATTTTCTTAATTGCTGAACTCAAATCGGACCCCAACACAGCCGTGGCTGATATGAATGAATATCTTGCTAATGGTATGCCGGTAAATGTCACCTTGGAAGATATTCGTCAGTCGATATCGCCAGATCAGGACCCTAAAGCTGGTCTCATGCATACAATCTGCCTTAGCACAACTCCCGAGACCCTCGAGCTCGCAATGGCTTTAGTTAATTTATTATTTGAGTATGGTGCTAGCTGGATGTTGCTCAACTCTCACAACAAAACCCCAGGATGCATCTGCCACGAACGGGGAATCCCTGATTTGTACCAAAGATTCCTTTCCCAGGGGGTGACGTCGGAGATTTTCCTGCGACGGATGACAGAGGATGTTGAAATTGAGGAGGAATCGCAGCAACACTACGAGCAAGAAGAGGGCGATCGCCCTGAATCTCGTCGCAAGCGTGTAAAGACCGATAGATCAACAGATGAGCCCGAGGCTAATATTCGCCATTATCTACGCAGTAACCTTGAGTACACCGATAACAATCTTGTAACCGACCAAAACGATGGAGTGATGATGGACTGGGAAACTCCTATCATGGAACGCAGTGCACAGGTCATCACAAAACCTCAAGGCGCCGTTCTCAACGTTGGATTCGGTATGGGAATTATCGATACATTCATCCAAAAGCTAGGCCCTGCAAAGCACTACATTGTTGAGGCCCACCCAAATGTTTTGAAGTATATGCGTGATAACGGATGGTATGACAATCCAAGCGTAGTTATCCTTGAGGGCCAGTGGAAAGATGTCTTACCCCCTCTATTATCGCAGGGCATCACATTTGATGGTATCTATTTTGATACTTTTAGTGAACACTATACCGATATGCTCGAATTTTTTGACCTCGTTTGTGGTCTTCTTGATTTCGGCGGTACTTTTTCTTTCTTTAATGGTCTCGGCGCTGACAAGCAAATCTGCTACGACGTGTATAAAAAGGTTGTTGAGTTTGACGTAGGAGAATTTGGCCTCTGTGTGGAGTACGAAAATATCCCGGTGAAAGTTCCCAATAAGACCTGGGAAGGCATTAAAAGGTCTTATTTCGAGGTAAATGAGTACGCATTGCCAAAAATTACGTTTAAAATGGATTGAACACATCTGTTTTGACTACAAACGCGTCAAAAATAAAAATAAATAAAAGAAAAGTAGACTAACGAAGGAATAAATTAAAGATGATTTTTGTCGATTATAATACCAGGGCCATAATTATACCAAAAAGCCCTGCGGAGGGGCCATCAGCTGCTGAATTTCCGCTCGCAACGAACACTTCGGAGTTGGCGGTAGCCTCAACAACAACTTGAGTAGAAAAGGAAGAAGAAGAGGATGATTGAGATGCAGATGCGGAACTAGACTTCGGAGCATATTGAGAAGGCTCCGATGGCTTTTCATTGTCACCAGGGTTTGTTCCGGGGGCGCCAAGGTTTTGAAACTGGGTGCCTAGAATCACTTCTAGAGCGGCCATCTGCTCTCCTAGGCCATAAACACCATCCCATCCATTTTTGGACCAATCTTGGCCACAAGTGACTCCATCACTGCCACCAGAGCAAGATTTTGCGGCATAACCTGCGTTGGTGACCAGCAATTTTTCAACATCTCTGCGATAGTCGGGGACAAAAATCATGAGGTGGCCAAGGAATCTGGAGAAAGGTGCACGGAAGCTTCGCTGGTCATTATTACACTGACCTTGTGGTTGGCATGAAGGCTCAATCATTGCGCTATTCTCTGAGGAATCAAAGAAAATCTTGGAAGCACGGGCCCAGTTAATGCTTATCCGGTCAGACCATGTGTTTGTATCTTCGAGTAAGTCATGCAAGTATGCCATGCCACTCAGAAAAGCCCCATAGTTGTATGACCATTCAGCAGTAGATATTCCTTGACAGTTTGTTTCGGTGCCAGCACCGTCGTAAATATGGTACACTGACTGCGCGCTAGGAAGAGTTATAAACTTGACGTCCACCATCCATTCATAAATTTTGTAGGACCAATCCACATAGGTTTGATTATTCGTGTAATGGGCAAGGCGGGCAGCAATGTTAAACATACAGCCAGTGCTCACAGAGTTTTTGTAATTGTAACCATGATTCCAATCAAAGATTTGCCAGCGTAAACCGCCTCCGCATTGCGGATCCCATCTAGTAACCATTTGATCAAATACACTCTGGGCGATACTAATCCACGACTTGCCATTCGAAGGTGCCTTAAAATCCCTTTCAGCAGCTTCAAGTGCCAACATTGCCCAATAGCCTTGATCATCGTTACCTTCAACATTACTCTGATTCGCGGTAATGAAATCCCAATTGTCTCCACATTGAGCCATGAGGCTTTCATGAACAATATCGTCATACTGATGGTCACCCGTAATGAGTCCATAGTTTAGTAGTCCGTTGAATGCAGAAGCCGATTGCCACCAATAGTATGGAGGACTCATAACACCAATAGTTCCGCCATACCGAGAACCGTCATAATAATCTAAGACGCCAGACGCAATTGTGTGAGTAGCGCTATGAATAGAATCTGGGTCATTCAGGTCAAGATCCACGGCATACGCTGTGCTAAAAAGTGTAACAAAAAACATCGTATTTGCTCTATGCTCGTTGCATTTGTTAGTTAATATACTCGAGGAGGTGGGGAACGTGCATGAACATGCAAGTTTTATATAATGAGTAGGGCTACAGCATACGGCGTCGAGGAGACGTAAATTTTTAGAGACGTACAATCTATAGTTCGATGCTTCTTATACTCGGTATGTTTTGTGCTTGTTCTTTGTTGCTGGTATTACCGTGTGCTTTCATCGGCTGCTCGTCTTTTTTTCTTCTGCCCACAGGTCCATCCAATTTTAAGGTGCGCGCATGCATGGAAAAGTAGAAGCTCTGGAAAGGTGCATTTAAATTACTAACAGGGTAAGATTGAAATACGCTTGTATTTGCCACTAGATCTTTTTCTATTTTTAAATTCACAGACACCCATAAATTTCGCCTCATGGCAAGGTCTCAATTCCCGCATGATTTATGCAAGTTAATGGCTATTAGTGACGTCGAGGAGGGGACCACAAATGCAGGGCGGGTCATGTAGGTAAAATGCCCGAGGATAATCAGTGCAACAATGTCAATGGCCTCCCCGAGTTCCAGACCAGAGTCCCGCCTCAAAATGATGATGTCTAAATAAGTTTTGCTCTGCCGAGACGGAGGTGCGATGGATCGACACTTTTAATATATTTATTATGCTTGTTTAAACTGTTGAGGAACAGCGGCTACATTCTTTTTCTGGGATCAAAGACATTGGTAGTCGCTGTACTGCGTGCGGGGGTTGCATTACTGTGCTTGAGCGGTGCAGATCCTCAATTAACTTACATATTATAGTATATTGCACTATAAAAACGGGGCGGGAAATTCTAGGGTAGAAGTATAATATTTATTGGGCAAGAGAACTCAGAAAGAAATCAATAGGCAGTTTAGCTCTCTGCTATAGCGGCTTACCCAATGCCACAACGATCGATAAATGGTACATGCATGCTGACTATTTCAAGCGAGGAAAGTGGGGGTGGGCTTGATGCGGGAGGCCTTGGTGGGGGTGCACCATCACAAGCTCCTAGTTTCACCCGAGAAGAAACCCAGAAGAAAATGTCCCCAGAAGAGGATACAACGTGTGGAAAATCGGTCCAACTCTAACCCGGAAAACTCCAACTCTTAAATCAGGAGATTTGATGAGTTTCAGAATGCCACGCTAGCTCCAACTGCTGATTGATATGACGTAGACCAGCAGGTGAAGGGTAATTGTGAATTGCCCGATAGAAAGGCTGTACTTTTATCTCGAAGGCTACACAGGGCACATCAATTTAGCACATATTGGGATGAAGGCACATATTTATTCTGGCTTGATCAAAATTGTTCAGGGAGCTCTTGAAAAGGCTTTAAAGGAGCAAGAAATCAATTTGTGACCAAAACCCTCTATTCTATGTAAACACAAGTTTAAAAAGTAAGATATTAATCGAAGCATGTAACATTTTTTGTATGCCTTTTGTGTGTAATCTTGGCCAAGCAATGACTTGTAGAAGGAACACCGTAGGTCATTCTACAATAATGATGCACCTGGTTTGCATAAAGACGTTCAACGGGTTGCAATAGACCAAATATATTGTTGGAGTTCAACAGCCTTCCCTCATAAGAAAAGCTAGGATAGTTTGATATCCTGCGCCCGAGTGAATAAATGCGTCCTGGCCACAGCACTGTGCCCAAACACTGCATCCATCCAAATAGTAAAGTCAAATGTGGAAGTTTCAAAGGCTATTATGATCATAATTCTGCAAGAGAATCGCTGTATTGCGATATGATCCCGATGGTCGAATAATTCTCAGTGGGTTAATACTGTCTGCTGAAAGCGTACGACAAGCACATCGAGACCATGTGACCATGTTATAATATCCAAAAGGATTTTACCCTTTCCAATCTCTAGGAAGCTCTTTTGCCTGCTTTGACCCATTTGGTTTGAAGCAACAGCTGTCGTCGACCCGCTCAAGACTTGCTCCGGGAGGAAGAGTTGGGCATGCGGGAATTTTCCTTTATCTATTATGTACGAACGACGAGAATTCCACACACAATCAATCAAATAGATCAACATTCAACAGCTAAAAGGCATGATAAGTTTTATGCAAATTTCTTAGTGTAGTAAACGGAATCCATGCCTTGCCACCATGCAGGTGGGTGGGACCCACACTATCAAGCTGACGGGGGCGGCACTGGTTTCTTATCGATGACACGACATTAGTCATTTCGGTTCTGCCTCAACCGGGCCCGCGTATGGGCTCAGCATGTGGCGGTAGGCTTGCGTGGCGCTTTTCTACTTGCAGGAGCAAAAGGGCCCGTGAGGCAACCCGTACCCACGCCTGTCTAGAATAGGCAATGCAACACACGTCGGAAAAACTCAGCATGCGAGGCAAATGGGGGCATTTTCGCAGCTCGAATTTATACTTGCCATAGCTTGTAATTGTGAAATGATTTTTAATTCAATTAGTTCATGGCGGCTTAGACTGCTGCGCCTTGAGCGGATGTATCAGATAACGTTAGCATGTGAATATAGATACGGTGCTGCGCCCTAACCCTGAAATAGAGCATGACAAGACACCAAGGGTGCTGGGCGCCCCACACTATATTATCAAAGTTTCCATCTTTACTGTTTGTCACCTAAACTCTGTTAACTAGTAGCTCACATGGCCGGTTGGCGATTATTTAAGAGGCGTCCTGAACAGCGGGAAACAATTGAAACGAGCGATGATTTACTACGGCTGCTCCAGAAACTACCAACCACGCCCTCTCCGAGCGCTTCATCAGGGGGAAACACGCCTCAAACGAGTGCACAGCGACAACAAAGACGGTCTGCTTCCATCCATTCTCATCGAAGCCACCGTTCTGCTCGCAGTAGTCGCTCATCGCGCAGCAATCGCAGTAATTCACGACAACGGCCAAAGTCGGCACAGGTACTTCGACGACGTAGCTCGCGGTCATCTATGCCCAATGGTTATATTGACCGACGTTGCTTTGTTTGTGCCCGCAATTTCAATGGTTGCCACTGCTCAAACTGTGATACTACCTACGACCAATTGCTAGCAGTTGAGGCTCAGCCACTGGATATTAGCTTGCTGTTTGAATTGGCCGCTAACAATGACCATGAGTTGATGGAATCGCTTATTGTCGAGACATTTAATTCCGTGGATGCGACAGTCGAGACATTTGAGCATGAGAATGGCGGCATCGACGTTGAAAGAATCAATTTATTTTATGAGATCCTTGCAACACCAAGTTCAACATCGCCAATGCGTGCCGTTTTTCAAGGAGCTCAGTCGGCAATGCTTCAACGCTCTTATCGCCCAGTTACTGACAAGGAGTTGTTTTATTTGCTGATAGTGATGCGATCGCCAGCGTTTACGCAGTGCTCAATGTTCACAAAAATTACCGGTCCACTGCAAAAACTAGCGCGTTTCTCATCACTGCGCAGTCGTGCGCGTGTAATTCTTGAATTATCAATGGGACTGCTCTCGAATCTTAGTCCTGAGCTGCGAGCATACACATGCAGCAACTTGAGCGAAATGGATCGTAGTAACTTTGAGTCCCTCGTCGATCTTCTCAATTCGTATATTGGCCATCGCCTAGTGTTTCATTTCCACTACAAGTCGAGTCAACAGCAGAGTGTCAAAGCTCGCAATGAAATCAAAGTTCATTGGTATGCTGACGATTGGCGGATAGCAGCGGCGGCAAAATCGCTAAAAATCTTTTTTGAGGCGTCAAACCTTGTAAATAAGTTGCCCGTGTCACATTTTTACAATATGGTCGTCGATCACATTGAACTTGGCCGTGACTTTGACGCATGGCAGGCCAATTGTAAACGCCGCGAAAAGCTGCATATCCACTCACTGGCAGATCTGTGGAATTCGGACCCAATCTTACTCAACCGGTTCTCATTCTGTGAATATCCCTTTTTGTTGACTATAACCAGTAAGAGCATTGTTTTCAGACACTCTTTGCAACGTAAAGTACGGGAGCATCAACTAACCTCAAGCTGGGCTCCTACGGTAAGTGCTATGGCCGCTGGTTCTAGCATCTCGAGCGGGCCGCGGTCGGGCGCTTCTTCCCAATATTCTGTTCCATACTCTCGAGCAACAAATGCCGCAAATTCTGCTGTTCATGCAGCATGGGCACTCACCTCACAGCCGACAAATGCAAAGTTTAATCTGCACCTACTAATTCGTCGCGAACATTTATTTGAAGATTCCAAGGCATTGTTGTTGAATTATCCTGCAAATGATATCAAAAAGCCGCTGCGTATTGAGTTTGAGGGTGAGCCGGGAATTGATGCTGGCGGGCTCTGCAAAGAGTGGGTACACCTATTGTTTACAGAATTAACTGGTCCTGAGCTTGGGTTGTTTGTACAAGATGAGGAGTCAGTCTACAATTGGTTTGGAACCCATAGCCTAGATGATTACACTCTTTTAGGTATTGCGCTGGGCCTCGCGTTCAACAATGGACTAATGATTGACTCTGGGCTACCCGATTTGGCCTACAAATTGTTGTTGGATTCTCCATATTCTATGGACGATGTAGCCGCTGTTTGGCCAGCTGTCACGCGTAGCCTAAATGCCATACTCGATTATGAAGAAGATGATTTGCAAGAGGTGTTTGGCCTATATTTTACGGCCCCTGATGGGACGCCACTGTGTACTGACGGAGAAAACGTAGCAGTTAATTTGGAAAATCGCGACAAATTTGTGGAGGAATCTATCAAGTATATGACTCGCAATACTGAGCAATTTGCGAGCTTCAAGGCTGGATTCATGCGGGTGTGTGATACGCCCGCCTTATATCTATTTGATGCTTCTGAGGTCGAGTCACTATTACGAGGAGAACGCAAACCAATCGACCTCGTTGCACTGCGCAACAATACGCGGTATATTCACTGGGGTACTGCCCGGGATATTGCTAAAGAGCCAGTGCTGATTTGGTTTTGGGATTTCTTTTCTGGCCTCACCCCAGACCAACAAGCACTGTTGCTAGTATTTATTACGGCTACTCCACGAATCCCTGCCACAGGAATCTCGACCATGCAATTCCGTATCTCATGCTTGGGCCCTGATTCTAATCGGCTACCAGTTGCGCACACTTGTTTTAACCAGCTCGGCTTGTACCGGTACCAGTCGCGGGCAAAGTTGTATGCAAAGTTAACAATGGCAATGACCGAATGCCAATCATTTGGAATAAAATAATATTTATGTATTTATGTTTGTTATGACGACGCCACTTTGGTTGAATAGTACGCGGCCAGTAGTGCAAAAAAACTCCCGACTTGAAGGGTCACTGCAATGGCACTACCATCAGGCCGCGAGTTATTCATAATCCTAAATACTAACCATGAGCCAAATGTCGATAAGAACTGTGGCAATGTGATTGCAGTGTTGTGGAGTCCCAAGTAAATGCCGGACTTTTCGCCGATTGTATCGAGTTGCTCGACAAAGTCCGAGTTCACAAGAAAGACTTCTTCATCTATTAACGAATGCTGGGGGGCTTCAGTGCTTGGCAATTGATGGATGCGTTCAGCAGTGAGAGCGAATGGGGCCCAGCAGGTCATTGCCCATGAGAAGCCAATAATGGCAAACAACACAAGAGCTAACGAGTAGGTGGCGATAAATCCCGTCATAAATGCTGTGGCAGCATATACAATATAAGAAAAGCTCCAGAGACTTATGATCTTTATGGGGATTAACGGCTGGACCACCGACCACATGGTTGCTGAACATGAGAATACGAGAAGTGCACGTGAACCAGCACGCGCCAACTCTCCCGAGGTCGGGTTCCCTGGCTGTGATGATTGCCAGATCTCAGTAGCCCACTCAGCACCAAAAAATAGTAAAGTAAACCATGCGTACCAACCAAACAATTGGACCTTGAATATAGACGCCAAGACATGATCAAGGTTAAAAGCAGCGCTGAATGTGCTGGAGACAACTTTTTTCACTTGGTCCCAAATCGATCCCGGTTGTCGTACGAGGTAGCGTTCCTGTACTGCTCCACAAGTGAGACCGACTCCTAATACCAAAAGCAAGGATGCAACCGCACAAACACTTTTAATTTGTGAACCAAAAAGCCATTCAATATTGGTAGAGCACAACATATAGGAGGCCAGGTGCCCGCCCGCAGACATTCGACCGGCCCATGCGTTGGCAATCGATTGCCGGTGTTGAGGGATAACGTCGACAATTAGAGCGCGAGAAGTAGCGCCACATACATTTATACTGATATCGATAAGCAAAACACCAACAATGGCGAGTTGTAATGGAGTAAGATCAATAAATGGCGCGGCAGCGACCTGCTCGGCCCAAGCAAACAGGATCATTCCTGCAGCCACTACAATGGCTGATCCCATCATGTATGGTCTTCTACGGCCCTTTCTCCACGTAGAGAAGTCCGAAATAGCACCAATCACCGGCTGCACCACCAGGCCACATAGTGGCCCTGCGATCCATACAAGCGATAAGTTTTCTCGGGATATCCCGAGCTCCAAGAGGAAGCGACTAACGTATGCTTGTTCTACACCCCATGCAAACTGCTGAGCGGCGATCGAAAGTGATAAAAGTGGCAATTGTGCTCTTGATCCAAGGATACGAGGCTGGCCAGCCCACTCCATCTTAGTAAAACACTGAACACTAACAATGTCGTCTGATGCGTTTGTAGAGGAAATTATTGGGTATTTTATCAATAAAGATGAGCTATCCAACGGCTGGAATGCCCATGCACCTCAATATTATTCACTCGAGCTCAAGGGGGGATTCAGAGACACTCAATTAGTGCTTGCTGCTGCCGTCAATGGTATTGTTGTAAATCTTGTACACGATAACCGTTCGTTCTCAACCTATATCTTGGCTGATTCGTCAAGTGACTCGGTGCGTACTCAATTGGATGCCTTTGTACGCCATTTCCATACTGAAACGGCCGAGCACCACCGGAGGCTCTCGAACCCGAGCCCTGGTGCTAAAGTAGAGAGCAATGTGCGAGGCGAATTGCGAGCTCTCACATCTTTGGGGCCACATGATTCAGGTATTGATAAACCCGTATTTGAAGATGAGCATAGCTTGCTATCGCCTGATCTTGGCAATGCCAAAAGTGAAGTGAATATTGGTGCCCGGGACCTGGATCCCCTCGGAAAGCATCCTACTATGCGACCTGGATTGACCGGTGATATCTCATTCCCGGGCAGTGCCCCTGATGCATCGGGTGGGTCGGTAAACCTCCCTTCCCAAGGTGGAATGCATCCTACTCCGTGGGGCTCGAATATTCGTTATGACCCGCCTGGTCCTCCTGGATTCAATGGTGGTGGCATCTAGTGTATCGAGCATGTTCAAATCAAACCGTTCAAAATCTAGATGGACAGGGGGGGGCCCCGGCAAAGCAAAGTAAACTTGAGATCTATCATTGTCATACTATTCCATATGCTTTATAAATAAATTAAATTGGCCTACAAATCTATTAAAGTAATCAACGTGGTAAAGTCGATCGAGCTTTGCCTGCGCCCAGCAGCAGCAGGAGTAATGGACCGGCAGGAACATAATAAAGCTTGGTAGGCACTTTTTCCTGTATACGTGTGTGTCTCACAAACAAGTTTCACCCATTAGTTGCCATATGCGTGTGTTGCCGCTAGCTCTGCAAGGCCCTTAACCGCTCGCGCATATCTTCAATCGTTGCTTCATCCTCTTTATCTTCCTCTTCATCCGGTGCTGCTACAACCACAGGTGTAGTGTCAACCTTGGCTTCACCTCCACCAAGAATATCTTGCAATATCTGAGAGACTTGCTCTTCATCCTCACTCTCAAACTCTTGATCAACTTCAAGCGTATCATTGACCATCTCATCGATGATGCCCGATTTGACGAGCTCCTGGCCAAGCGCTTGCATCGTACCCATAATTTCGGGTAACTTTACCAATTGATTGACTTCTTTCATCAATTTAGCGCTCGTCGCCATGGATCCTTGAAGTTTCTGGAGAGCAAACGCTTCACCCACTTGCATCTGGATCGATCCCAATTGGGCCTTTGATTGTAGCAGCTTCTCACGGTGTTTCTGGACTTTGTAAATCTCCTTTGCTAGCAAACGTGCGCTTTTGTTGTCGTTGCGCCGAGCACACTGTTTGATAAATGACTTGGTCTTGTTCTCGCTCGCCCGCAAGCCGCTGAGTTGTTTATCCAACTCCCGCTGATTTTTACGAATTAATGAATCGCATTTACGTTTTTGTTCTTTGGGATCCGGCCCATAAATCGCCTTTTTAATGTAGTTCATGTGCACGGTGGCAAAGTATGTGGCTGGTTGGCTTAATGCGTTTTATGAACTCATGATGTGGTACTAAATCACAATGCACAACTAGGCCAATTGAGTAAAGGCCCCTGGCTATACCTGAGCAGAAATGGAAAAAAAAGAAAAAAAAAAGGAAAAAATCAATTATATAAAACACTTTTAAAGCTTGATAATTTCATCCAAGTACATCATGACAGAATTAATTCATCATCATAGACAGTCCTCCTGGGATAACCCAGGCGAAATAAATATATAAATAAACAGGGGGACATTTTAAAGCTTGTTAGAATGCCTTCATCAACCGGTTAATATGCTCAACAATCTCAATGCAATCACTCGAGCTCATGCAATCCAAATCGTACCGTTTAGGTCCTGCTTGCTTCATCACAAAGATTTTAAGATAAACTGGGTTTTTTGAGCTCTGTTTGCATCGAATAACTTGTCGGATATGGAAAGTTGTAGTCTTGGGTGCTTCAAGCAGCGACCGGTCGCTGGGAGGCATAATATACACATACTCGCCATCAATTGCCAGCTCTCTTTCTTGGCGGCCAAGGAAACTTACATGCTGGCGACGCCAAACACGGTACTTATAGTATCCAAACCGCTGGAAGTTGAGTCCCGGGACCATCGGCACTGGCGCGGACGAAAACGACGACGGCATGCTATCAGTAGTGTTTTTGCGTTTGCTGGGGCTGCGCACTGATTCCTCTTGCTTCAGAGCACGATGGGGGACAAGCTCAAATGATAGTACAAGGCTAGGCTCATCGGCGGCAATAGATGACTCGACAAACGCCATGGGCTGCGGCTTGAGGCTCATGAGAGGCGTATCAAGATTAATGGTCGAGCGTGAGCCTATGGGTCGCAGCACATAATCGTTACCATCAAGGCTTTTCTCACCACAAACTTGCTCGAGTACGCGTGACGCGGTAGTATCACTCGGTAGTGCCTGTGCCCAATATATGCGTGAAAGACTGTGATCAAATGGATACATGTACACTCTAACCGTGATGTTTGTTGCAGTGGACTCCAGAGTGATGGACTCGCGGGTTGTCGACTGTTTTTGCACGAATGGCGTCTCTAATTGGTTTGCCTCTTGCTCTGGGCCTGAAGCTTCGACTAGTACAATCTCATCCACCGAGTAGCTTTGGAATGGTCGTTTACGCTCGAGGGCCGGAAAATCGTCATCAGGTTCGCCGTCTTCATCGACAAGTCGCAGATTGTAGTGATTTGGGTTGTTGTATTCGAGTGGAGAAGATTTTTCATAAATATGCAGGGCATATCCAATGATTTGATGCACGATTGCATCACCACGTACTGATAGTCGCGTGGGAGCACTTGGAGTATCACTAAACTCAAAGTAGATTTTGACCGAGATACTACTATCAACAGTTCCGCTTGCGGCGAGGAATTGTGTTAGTGGATCATTGTCAGATGCAGAACTAATTGCCGCGCTAAGGTGCGAGAAGGGGGTGCCAGTAGGGGCGGAGGTGCCCGCCTCAGCCAATGATGGTAGCACAGCATTTACATCTCGTTTAGCAAACTCAATCACGGGGGGCTCTGTAAAACTAACTTTTCGAGGGCCCAATTGCGGCGATGTTGTCGCTGCATGTCCGCCGTCTTCTGCCTCTTGACCAGCAGCGACCATAAACAGCCGCTCTTCAAGATCACTATCATCATCTGCAAGATAATTCATTGCTTGTGGTGTAGCATCCGACTCGTGCAAACCGTCGTCGCTTGATTCATGGAGTTCCTCAATCACTTCCATCATCGGCTCCATATCGAGTTGCGTAGCCGATGACGCTCGGTGCGAGACATGACCGTCGGTGAGTGATGCGTCGTCATCGCTCTCGCCGATTTCGAATGTTATCCGCGGCTCGCCGCCAGCACTGCTTTGGCTAAGGCTCGAGTCACTACGGGAAGTGGAGATGCTCTGGGCATCGTCGCCACTCTGGATTGAGCCGGCGTAATTTACGAGGCTGCTAAGATCATTGGGAAGATGCGAAGCCCCAGAGTCTTCCTGGCAAGCTCTGAGCCGTGACAGCACAAACTCACGATTGTATGCCAGTGCCATGTAAGCGCAAGGGCGGTAAACGGCCGGTCCACACGGTATTTGGTGGAGTTAGATTGTATCCGTTAAAATGTTATATTTACACACTATTTAATGTTTTTCTTGAGCTTCTTGCTTTTTAAGGAAATCAGTGATGAAGTCCATCTCCTCGCTCGACTCGGCTTGGATAGCGGGGGTCTCGACCTTGGCCGGTTTGCTGAGGGCCTTGTAACCAGAAACACCGCCAATAAGGCCGGCAAAAGTAGCGATACTGAGCTGGTAGGCAGGAACTTGTTTGCCAAAGATCGTGTAAAGAGCACCCATTGGTAAGTGTGACCAATGGAATTTGATTTGGGTGTTAAAGGTTGTGATTAGCTAAGCAAGAGGGTGCTAACTGTAGGCGCCTACTACGGGCGGGCCCAATCTGTATTGGGCCACTTAATTATGGGAAATGCCTTGTATAATCGGGATGTAGTTCCACCAAGTGTTTGACTTAAGCCAGAGTCACTTTAGTGTGCGTAGTATACATGATGTGAACAAGCCTCTTACCGCTTTATCTTTCCAAAGGGCACAAGAAGCCTACTTCAAGCCTCGTGTCCACCACAAAAAGTGCAAACATGAATGGCGCTTGGTTTTCAGAAATATTGCTCCCCCTCCCTTCTTCGAGGCAACTCTTCCCC